>CAJNOL010002314.1:0-41217 GCA_905250125.1 Rotaria sordida | reverse complement strand
CAGAGAAAAAGGGTGTATGTGCGTGAACCACTGGACAAGCACCCACATCCTCAAATGAGTATTATTGGTCAGCCCAACTACCAACAGTGTTTTGGTTGTTGATAAAATTATGCCTTTTAACTGTCATTGCTCTAACAGAAACAATATAATTTCTTGTCTTTCAATAATCTCTCAAATGAAACTCGTACATTTCACATTATTTATCTTTTCCAGATATTCAGAAACTTATTTGTGCAGTTAACTAGTTTCTTAGAAAAAGTAACTAGAAAAAATTTTTGAACAAAAGAAGATTTCTTATACGACAACAATGTCGAAATGTCATGTCAAACTAGTATGGCTGGCTCTTATTGCCTGTGGCATTGTCGACAATAGAGTGTCAGTGTTCTTCTTCGTATTGTACAATAGTTACAATTAATGATGTATCTCAATATGATTTGATTATTTTTGCTAAAAATTCTGATCATCAACCTAATGAACCATTATCAATACCTTCAATTTCTTCTGCTACTCATTTACCAAATGCAAACCTTACAACAACACGTATGAAACGGATGAAATTCAAAAAATTCGTACATGTATTTTGTTTTTCCTCCATTCGTAAGCGAAGTCCGTACACGTTTTCCGTGCGTTACCGTCTGTAGATAACTCATTTGAAATGAGCAGCACAATACTTTCATTCTGGTTCTCTATGCATTAGTATTATAAATGGACTGCTGGAAAAACAGTTGTCACTAAACGATAATTGAAATAACTTACTTCATTAGTGCCAGAATAGTTATGGAGTATTGTGTAAACGATCACAATAACTCTTATAAAATCTTCAATCACGGATAAGTTTTTTTATTTCTTAATGTTGTATCATTCCTTTTCAGATTGTTTAAAGTTTCTATACGATAAAAAGCTTTCATTAGAAACATTAGACTTACAGAATCAGTTAATAACTTGTGTCTTGTGTAAGCCATTATTGGAAGAGACTTCATCAATCCAAAAGATTGTGAGTGAAACACCCAACAACATGGACGGTAAAAATTTAAAAATACGGTCTCGTCAGCTTTTTGTAAGTATCATTCAATGATGCTTCGTCTTTTCAGATAATGAATGATACCGATAAACTGTTCCTTCCCAATTATGTTTTGACTTTTATTTCGTTAGAAATGTCTTTTGTTCACCAAAATGTAGATGCTTGATTCTACATATGAATATTATAAAATTATCAGCACGAATATATGAGTACCAAGTTCAATAGGAGCAAAATAAGTGAGTAGAGGATCTAGTTTGTAAAAGATCATGTTCAATATATATGGTAATGTTTGAAGTATTTGGTCGTACACTCACAAATCAGCATTCTAAGCAGGGTCAGTCCGAGTCAACCAACATTGGTTGGAATGTAGCGAAATTTTTCGATTAGAAAGTTGAATTTTGTGATTGTCTGGAGGATGTAACATAATTTTTGATGAAGAATGAGAAACAGTTTCCTGGTTTGGCTGAGAAAAGGAAGGAAATTTTTAAGCATTGGAGGGAAGAGGTCGCATTTCGACATCTTCAATCAGGTCAGCTCTGATTTAAAGTCTATTGAAATGTTCAACAAAAACTTAGCGAAAAGTTAATTAGAAACTATATTTCATGAAAAATACGAGAATTAACATCTTCTCAGATCAATTAATGAATTGATAATAAAAATTGATCATAATCTTTGACTATCGCCTATTCATGATGACGAAACTGATATTCATCGGTGAAGTCAACATGCCTTTCGTATGCGTCGCTAAATAAAGACGAATACATTCTGACAGAAATGTTTCTATCGTGTATAAATACACATCAATCGAATGTTTGTCAATGTTTATTCGTAAAAGAAATGAGTTTTAATATTTCATTTTTCTTTTTCAGTCGACAATTGACGGTCAATATGCGGATCAGATCTGGAATACTTCACTAAAGACGGCCATTCAAGAAATTCTAAAAAAGTATCCAACTTCGTTGAGGGCCGAGGAACTTTATCGAGACGCCTATGTATTGGTGCTCAATAACTATGGAGAAAAACTCTACACAGGTACTCGAGAAGTGATCATCGAGCATCTCGTCCAAGTACGATACGTTACGTTATTACTGCTCTGTTTTCATAAGAATTTTTCCTTCGTTTTTCTTGTTTAGATGAGGCAACACATTCTGGAATCATCTTCAGCGCATTTCTTGACTACGCTGAAATCAGTATGGGGCCATTATTGTCGAGCAATAGTTTCGATTCGTGACATTCTCATGTACATGGAGCGAGTCTATGTTAGTAGAGAAAGGCTCGAGCCTGTACACAATTTGGGTCTTATCTTGTTTCGTGATAATATTATTCGATGTCCGATTATTCGTGAACGTCTTCATAAGACACTACTAGAAATAATTGATAATGAGCAACGTGATGACATCGTAGATAAGACAGTTTTGAAAGGCATCTATAAAATGTTAATAAGTTTGGGTATTAACAGTCGTCTGGTCTATGAAGAAGATTTCGAAATACCGTTTTTAAGACAATTGGCTGAATTTTATCAACTTCAAAGTCAGAGATTACTGGTTGAGAATAGTGCATCTGAATATATCTGTAAAGTATCAATGCTCATTGATGCAGTAACTCAATGGACCATCGATTGTTTTGATGAATCAACGAAAGAGCATATAATTCAAGTTCTTGAAAATGAATTAATTAGAAAACATATGGAGAGTATTGTGAGCATGATCAATTCAATTGTTGTTCACACACTTAAAACGAATAAATATGACGAACTTGAAATAATCTATAAACACTTGAAACAATTTCCCAATGGTTATTCGACTATTTCAGATTGTGTGAGCAATCATTTACGTGAAAAAGGAACAGTATTAGCCAGAGAAGAAGAACACAACCCGAATGCTTTTGTCCGAAATCTTTTCGATTTCAAAGATATATTCAATAATTTTCTCGACATTTCTACTAAGTATGATAAAACATCCGAACGAATCAAACTTGATTTTGAATATATTATCAATTCGAATGAACACATTACAAAGTATCTCTCATTATTAATTAATGATCAATTGAAGAAAGGAATTACATGTCTTAATCATGAAGAAATAATTGAATTGTTTAAAAAGATGATCTTATTATATTATTCGAAAGAGAAAGATGTTTTCGAAAAATATTATCAAGATTTCAAAGAACAAATACTCAAAATGATACCGAATATAGATGAAGACAAGAATACCAATGTCTATGTTCAATTAATAGAGAATATACTCAAGATGAAAGATATTATGGAGACTTTTCTCAAAATAGCTTCAAATGAAGATGTAATTAGTTTTAGTTATACCTAATTAGAGTTTATTGAAATGTGCTTATTTTGTATTTTTTTGTAGACATTCAAAAATCGACTCAATTCTGATCTTGAATATTTCATTAATTTGAATGAAAATATTCCAGAATATCTTTCATTATTTATCCATAATCAGATGAAGAAAATCGATAATGATGTTGAAGAACAAAAGATTGAAATTATTTTTGATAAATTGATCATGTTATTGGATTATTTACGAGAGAAAGACATTTTCGAACGATCTTATCAACGACCGTTAGCTCAACGTCTTCTCTCAAATAAACCGATATTAGATAATATGGAAAAGAATATGATATTACGATTGAAAACTAAATGTTCTTCTCAATTTACAAATCAGTTGAAGGGTATGTTGGAAGATATATTTGTATCCAACGCAAAAATGAATGAATTTCGACATTATGTTGATCAGAAATCACTCAATATGCATAGAATTGATCTTTCTGTATTAGTTTTAAAAACGGGACTTTGGCCATTCCAAAGTACGAATTATCAATATAATCTGCCACAAATGGTGTATGAAGTCTATCAATATTTTCAAAGTTTCTATCTGAATATGCATAGTGGCCGACGATTGATATTACAACCGAGTTTGGGTACAGCAGATTTGACTGCAGTTTTTTATGATCAACCAAAAAACGATGATTTCGATGAAGGGAAATCACAACCTACGATAATTAAAATGATCAAAAAACGAGAACATACGTTACAAGTTTCAACCTATCAAATGATTATCTTAATGTTATTTAATACTAAAGAGTCATGGTCATTTGAGGTTAGTCTATACTAGAAAAACAAATCGAATCGCACTTAATGCGTAAAATAATAGAACTCAAAAAAAGAAAAAGATTCTTTTCACTGTAAATTTACTTTAAATAAGATCAATGAAAATAAATATTGCAATTCTATTATTTATTCCAGGAAATTCATCAAGAGACAAATATCAGTGAGAAAAGCCTTGAACGTGCCTTATTACCACTGATCAAGGGCAATATAACACAACAGATTCTTTTCAATGAATCTAATAACAATAATATTCAATCGAGTGATCGATTTTATGTTAATGATTCATTTACATCCAAACTTCATCGCATTAAAATCAAATCGATTATAACAGGATCTGAAAACGATTTCGAACAGCGAGAAACTCGAAAACAAGTTCAACGTGGTCGTCGACATGAAATCGATGCAGCTATTGTACGAATTATGAAGACTCACAAAACCATGGGACATTCTGAACTGATCACTGGAGTGCGTTTCATTAATGGATCACATTCAAAGTTTTCTTACCATCCGTATTGTCGTTATTTTCAATTTCTCTTTAGGTCATAAATCAACTAAAAACACGATTTCAAGTTGATCCACATTTAATTAAACAATGTATTGAGCGATTGATCGAATCTGACTATTTATTACGATCAAAAGATGATGCGTATGTTGTCTTGTCAGCAATCAATTTTATACTTGACTTTTGTGTTTCTAGGAAAATATACAATTATGTAGCTTGAAGAATGAATTTAATTGGAATTCCATTATTGACGTTTATTTTTTTGCTTTTCGATATTTGTGAATGTAATTCTTGCCATATATTCTTCTATTGTTGATTTTATTAACCAACATATAAATAAACGAGAATTTTTTGTTTCGATTGAGTTCATATAGCAAGTGTCAATAGACTAGACTATTATAAAGATAGTTTGTGAAAATGTGATGTTGTTCATCTTCTGAAAAATTTCATTAAATATCAAACCAATTTTTGATCTATGACGAGAAAGGTTTCTCGAGTCTTTTGTAGAACTATGAGATATTCACCAAGAGGAAACAATTGATTTCAAATGATTTCGAATGATTTTCATCCGTGAAATCAATTTTTTTATTAACCGAGGAGATTCATCTTTGGCTATGTAGTAATATTCACTTGAGAATATTTTGACATACACAGATTTCATTTTCTTATTGCCACAGTGCATTTTTCTGAATGATCACTTATTCAAACAAATGGCTCCTTCATCATTTTATTATTCTATGTTCATAAACAATAACATCTGACCATTATTCTATATAATTTATGTGATTTGTTCTACTAGGAATAGAATAAAAAGTGTATAGTCATACAATATATTATACAAAGTTGAAGAGAGAATTCTCATCTTTCAGTATTTTCGTCGAGATAATATATTAATTCATTTTTTAAAAATCTCTGCAATGGATGGAGACTGATCTTTGAGAAAGGAAAATTCTATCAGACGTGTTATAACATTCCACAAAATTTTACATAGTTGCATACAATCATGAATATAAAAGTTTCATTTCTTCAACCATTATTAGTTTCTTGATTTTTATTAACACATACGCAACAAAGTATACGTGTCTTCATTGATTATTTTGATAATTTCTTATAATATCAGAAAAAGTTTATCATTTGTCGATCATGAATTCAATAAGATCAGACAATTCTGATGCTTGTTAAAACAACATGAGAAATAGATCGAATTACATATTCAATCAAGAAAAAAGTAAGTACCCCTATCACTTAATGTATTGATATTTTACTTGTTTGTCTATGTGTGAATGAGAAGTATCATTGAACTGAATAAATGCTGTTTTTTATTTATTATCTAAAGAAAATTTCTAAAACACTCGTGTACTAACGCTTCTTGATTGTTATTATTTCCAAGATACATAAATCTTAATTGAAGAAAGAAGTAAAATCCTAGCCAGTGATTTATTCCGAGATGATTAAGTTCAGTTTTTCTAATCTTTATTATTCATAAAAGAAACATATATCACAATCGATAATCATAACTATATATCAAAAGCAATCAAAAATTCTAATTTAATTGAATTTTCGTTTTCGAAATAATCATTAAAATAAGATCACATATGAATATGAAAATGTATAAATATTAGGTATGATTTTGCCTAGTCGAAATTAGCTCTATGCATAACTGAGATTAAAGAAAAAATTGATATAGAAGCTTCGACATTCTTCATAATCTTTTTTAATTACTTTAATATTAAATGAAAAAATCATTTTGAGCTTTTTTGAATATAGATATGTAAGGTAAGTTTGGAATCTAATTGAGATTGAAATTGGTATTTTTGATTTTGCAAAAAAAAAAAAGATATTTTTTATAAAGATATAAGTCCATTTGTTTATTCAAAATTTAAAGTTTTTTTTTTTAGTTTATTTAATGACAAAAATATAAGATGCGGTACTTCTTCAGAATACGCACACCCCTTCATCCACACTCATTGTCATGCTAGCTAATGTGTGCATAGGAACTTCTTTGATGACCAGCGATGAGATAAAGTATGAACGTTTGTTTGCATCTGTGAGAAAAAACGATCGAAAACCTTTTCAATCTATAGCTTGTTCTGAAGTACATTGATTATTTTTTTGCTTTGCACATGAATGATAACAGTTTTGTTATGAAATTTAGGATTTAACGCATCAATATGTTTTTTAGCAAGTTCATAAAATTTTTCATGTGTAAAATCATTGATAATAGGATGAGAATAATTTGATTGTTGCATTGTCATTGTTGACACTGCAAAAGAAAAGATCGAAAGCTATTTAGCACTCAACAAACTTTGTTTAAGAAAATAATCACGAACAGAGAACGAGCTGTGCCTTGTCAAAATTGAATTTGATAGAAGCACCAAAAAAACCCAATTTTGCCTAAAATTCAAATTTGTTTATGGCATATGTTCATGAAATAATTCATTTTTTATTTATTCATTTGTTTTGTCAACGACACAAAATATATGCGCATTTTTACTTTGTTCTATACATACAGATTGATTTATTTTCACAAGAAAAACGAAAAAAGTGATCATCATGTTGAAACAAACTCTTGCACAAACAACAACAGGTTATTATTAATAAGAATTGTCTATTTGATTCACAGTCAAATTTCTATTGTCTAGGTAGACTATCAACAATATCCACAAAGGTTATAAAAATTAATCGTCATTATTATTCTGGAAAAACAACCAAACAATCAAATGAAATTATTCATGTACGAATTCGACCATCAGACAATCAATCAATCAATGATCATAGCAATATACCTTCGGTTAGACATCTAAAGTTTTATTGTTCTCCTTGTATTCATATATGATCTAACTAATTTTATATGTTTTACTCATAGACAAATCGAAATATAACAACAAGTGGATATTTATTTGAAAATTTTCAATCAAAGAATGAGTTTTCTACAATACATAATAATGATCGAGATTACAATCATAAACAAAGAATCATAACTAATAGATATTTATCAATATCTTCTAAAGTAGCTCCTCACAAGGTCATTTTTCATATTCTCTTTTCAATATTCATTTAATATAATCAGAAATAATGAATTTCTTATATTATAGAATTTGATTATTAAAAATCATTCTCATCTAAAAGTGAGAAGAATATGTTTTTTCTATTGCTTCTCTTCAAACGAAATTTTGTTTTTTTTTTTTGTTATAAATCAGACCAATGAATTATCATCAGATCAATATAATCTTACAAAAGATCATCATAAAAAACCAGAAAAAAATACAAAAAAAAAGTGAACATTTTTTTTGATCATATTTAACTTTCTCTATTATATTCTTTGATTACAGATCTCGAACATATCGATGTCTTATTATATCTTCACTCGTTAGTATTTTATTAATCGCTATTACCATTGCTATAGTCTTGCCTATTCTCTTGCTCAAGTCCGAAACAACGACAAGTAAGAAATTTTTTTATTGTTTTAACATACTGTTCAATTAATTTGAATATTATATCGGAATGAAATACATAAGTTTTATTTTTTTACAAATAAAACTTGTCATGTTATTTGTTCTAAATTAGAAGATTTTGTTGTTGTATTTATCTGTTACTACGGTAAAATCCGGAATGGAAAACAAGAAGTATAGATGAATTTAAATTAAAAGAAGATCGATGGATCTTCTACCTTGTGTGAATAATAAAAAGTCCGAGAACGATGACATAGATGAAAAATCAATAATATTTTATAGTGTTATGAACGCTTATTTGACTAATTTCTTTTCTAACTTTTTAGCTAAGACTGCATCACTTCGTTGGAATACAACGGGTATTACTGTCGCTGGTATTTCAGGTGTAGGGGGTCGTGCCAATAATCAGCTCAATACGCCATATGATGCAGTAGTAGATTATTCTTATACACTTTATGTTGTTGATCAGGGTAATAATCGAGTGCAGAAATACATGAGGAACAACTCCGTCGGTACAACAATCGCAGGCCTAGAAAATGGAACAGCAGGCTCATCTTCGAATCAATTAAACAGTCCCGCGAATGTTTTAGTTGATTTCAATGGAAATCTTTATATCACGGATATTTTGAATAATCGAGTTCAGTATTGGTCAAATGGTTCCTCTACAGGAACAACAATAGCTGGTAACGCTACAGGTAAAAGAGCGAAATCTAAAAATTAAATTTTTTGTTCATATTTCTGTTCTTTATCCAAAACTATTTTGTCATTGATTGATTTATTTTCATTTGTAAAAGTTATTTACTTTATTTAAAGCAAACTAATAACTAATTGGATTTGATCATCTAAAAATGTTTCATTTTTCTAGTTTAATAACATTTTGAAATTTGTTATTCTATAGAATTTATCGTATGTTTTAGTCCAATCTAATGAAAGTTGTCGTTTTTCTCTGAAGTTTCATCATTTGAGTTAACATAAAAGAATTCAGTTAGAAAACATAAGAGATTTACAGTTCTGTAGACGATTTATCAATCTTTTTCTTCAAATGTTATTCAATAAGAATTGTTAGTTGATTTAACACTTTCTTTAAAGGTGTTGCTGGAAACTCAAATAATTTGTTATACTCTCCGTACGGTATGGCACGTGATTTAAATACAGGAACACTTTATATAGCAGACTATGATAATCATCGTATAATGTCATATGCATCTGGTGCTTCTTCGGGTGTCGTGGTTGCTGGCGGTAATGGATCAGGATTGAATAATACACAATTATATAATCCTATTGGTCTTCACTTCGATTCATTGTCAAACAGTCTTCTTATTGCTAATTATGGTTCCAACACCGTGGTACGTTGGGTATTAGGTGATAGTAGTTGGACATTGTTAGCTGGTGACAGCAACGGATTGTCAGGAAACACATCAACATTGTTACGTAATCCGAGAGATGTGACCTTAGATCCTATGGGTAACATGTACATTCTTGATAGAAGCAATCATCGTGTACAACTATACATGGCTGGTGAATCTGTTGGTAAAACAATTGCTGGTGTTTCAGGTATTTATGGAAACGATTCTAATTTATTGAATACTCCCCGATCTGTGGAACTTGATAGTCAACTCAATTTATATATATCAGATAGATCAAATCATCGTATACAAAAATTTGTTCGTTATTAGATCAAATCTTATATTTGTACTTCATAACTATTTTATTATCTTATTTTTAATAATTGAAAGTGAATTTTGAAGAGATTTTTTTAAATATAAGCAAGCAGTTTTTATTCAATCTCTATTCATTTATACATTTTTTCTTCTTTAAATTGTTTTTTTTTTCACTATTAATATAAAGATCTAGTTAAGATTAAAAATAATGACGATTTATTATTATCGGTTAATTTTAGTTTATTGTTTAAGTTTATCTTTTTTTTTCAGATAGTAACAATATTCAACGAAAATAATAATATAAAAAAAAACGTCTCCAATGGAATAACAAATTCATCATAGAAATTACATTGATTTCTTCTGATAATGATTAACATTAAGATTAACAAACTTATCTGATCATCTTTCGATCGAGATATTATTCAATTTTTTTTACCTCTAATTCAACTGAGAAAATTAGAACTCAAGAAAAAAAATTTTGTTGTCTGGCTGCTCACAGTGTCTTTCCCCTATTTTGTAAAAAAAAATTCTTGTTTTCTTCATAGGGACTTGATGAAATTTTCTAAAGCCTTTTATCACAATTGATATTTAACTGTGTACTACATTTTCCACTGTGAACGACAATTTTTTTATCTCGTCCCAATTTGACTATGGTTAGGACACCTCTATGATTATTTTGTACCAAGATCTTTAATTAGATCTTGAATACAAACGTGTCTAATGCAGTTCAGACATAAGAATATGATATTTTCTGCTCCAAATCTTAACATATTGTTCAAGATCTTGATCTAATAGTATTTACTACAGATTAATTTGCCACTAGTGGGAACTAGATCTTGCTGAGTTTTTCAGAAAAACATGATTTGTATTCAAGAGTGTTCAATAGAATTATCTTTTTTAACAGTTCTTCAAATGAATATTGTGTTGAATGTTTACAAAACACCGTATGACTAATTTTTCCAGCTACTTTCAGCATATTGATCACTTTTTTTCATTACATTTCTTATTCTATCGAAAGAATTTTTTCATACAATGAAATTTATGGGCCAATTATTCGTTTCAAACAGTTTTTTTTTAGAATAATTCGATAAGTTGGTAATAGAAATTATTTCCGTAAAATTACCGATTTACGAAGATATTTTTTGTAGTGAACTTTTTTAGCATTCGACTTAATTTCTGGATGTTTTATTTAAGAGTAGATAGATTAATCATAGATCTACTTATTCCAATATTTGAACTTTAGCAAACTCAATTTTCGATCATATTCGCCTAGTTGCCCACTGTACTCTACCTACAAACCGAGATCAACAATCAATGAGTACAGACTTTATTCTCAATCGCTACCAATAAATACAAGGTATCATCTTTCACATGTACATACACAACTCTCTAGAAATGAGGAAAAAGCACATCAATAAATTGTGTGTAATAAGTTTTCTGATCGAAGTTTACAGAAGTGTACAAAAATAATATTAAATTTTCTATTAGACATTATAATGAGTGAATTAGTTAACAGTACATTTCTGGGAATTTGTCATTCCTTTGATAAGTCACTTCAGGTTGTAAATAAAAATAATGAGCCAACTGTAATCATAGACAAAATCAAGATTTCGAGAACGAACTTTATTTATACATAAATCTCAATAACATATAAATATTTTTACAATTTAGAAGTTCATGAAGAACCAACTACTGATGTTGAATTGATGTTACATTGTATTTTTTAGATAGACTATGCCAATCTACTGTTAAACTGATGATCAAAAGTTCGATTAGCTTTAGTTGACAATCACGATCAACTGCTGTTTGTGATATTAACAATGATACTAATAATATTGATGTATTTCTTGGATATGATAACGAATCTTTTCGAGATCAAACAACATATTCTAGTAGTTATAATTCTCATCAGACAACGTCGCAGGACGAGTTTTTTTCATTCTATCCTACATTTTTGAAGGACATTATTACTTAGTCGTCTTGCACTCTGCCTGTAGGACAATTTTTTATTACCTTGTTTGAGAGGAATCAGATCTTGCGTGAATATGAAATACAATGTCAAATATCATAGAAATAACGGGTGTAGTAGAATAAATGATCCTTTGAATATTTTAGCAATATCCTATTAAGGTAAATAACAAATGTCATTGTCCAAAACACACTTGAAATAAACAGTCCCAGAGAAACAATTTTGCAAAGCAAGTTTTTTGTCAGTTGAGAAGACTTTATCTGGAAAGAATTATACATTTCATATTTAAAGGATTTCGATTCGATAAAATGTTTCCTGTTCTGACTATCTTTTGATCTAAAACTCAGCAATACACAGTGTATCAAAATCTCTGGCGATTTCAACTTATTTGTATAGCTTATTTATTTCTTCAGGAGCTTTTTATGATTTCATTCTACAGGATTTAAAAAATATCATAGAAAATTAGACGTCGTTTCAAAAATATATTTTCATCTGGATTTGTTCATGTCATCAGAGTCTAAATTGCTGTCATTGTTGGTAAAGATATGAAAGCGGCCATATTCTGAATTACATTTGATGTGCATGAAACTTGGATGAAGTCGATGAACAATGTCAGCATCAATAGTATATTTATACACTATCATATCACAATCGAATCGATACAGTCGAGGCACACGATCAAAAATAATACAAGCCAGTTGAGAAAAATCAATTTGGGATACCGGTGGAAGCATATTCACACGAAATCGTTCGAGTTTAGGTACATGAATAAGAAGTGAATCGATCATTGTATTCGTTGACCATTCAGTGATATGAATGGAAAGATAATTTAGAGTATGATGAGAAGAAACTACTGGTGAAATAGTTGAATTATCTTTGAAAGCATACAATATGAGACGAACAAGGTTGGGACATGAGTCAAGAATGCCAACATAGATGGATAAATCAACAGATCCATGAAGAGTCAATGAGCGAAGAGCAGGTGATATAGACCAAGTTGGAACTGGATTGGGTGCATTACTGAGAGTGCATGAGTGAAGGAAAGGAAATCCATTAGAGAAGAGATGACGATGTAACTTGGTTATCATTGATGATGATGATGACAAGTCCAGTACGAAGCCAAGTGAAAGATATTCAATAAAAGACAGTTGTTCAGATTGAAGAAGTTGATTGATCTGATTGTTGGATGGATATTTAAGTTTTAAGGAACGAACACTTGAGAAGTAAGTGAGATTGATCTTCGCTAGACGATCATTGATGACCATTAATCGAACAATGTATGGTGTAAAGAAAACTACCGCTGGATCACTAGCACTTTTAGACGACCATAACGTGACAGAAACATGATCGATGGATCGTAGAACATTATCTATCCGTTTGTTGAGTCCAACAAATGTTCGATAGAGATTTCGAATTGTTAAATAGTCAAAGATATTTCGAAATAGTTCATTGGGAAGATTTTCGAAATGTGTAGCAACGTGATCACTCATAAGATTAGCTTTTTTGTATATCTGAAACAGAAATGCAGAGAACTGTGAGTAACAATTGAAACATCTACTATTGATAAGAATATATCAAAATTGAGACTCATCTTTTGAATTTCTCCTTTTCAATTAGTTATTTGAGAGCTTAATAATGTCAAGTAATCATTTGTTCTTGTCTAATGATTGTCATGCATGAAGAAATCAGTTTCATATTTATTTAATATTGATTTAGAAAGACTATGCTCTTCATATCTTATAATAATTTCTATTGTCTATTGAATCAGTTTATCAGAAAAGGATCAAAGTTCATTTAACTTTTTCTGTTGCTGCTTATTTACTTAGTATCTAAGTGAAGAGAAAAATTCTCTTGGTAATAAATTCTTTTTTAACTAGCAAGCTTATTTTGAACATATTAATAATGATATAACTTCTTTCTATTCCATATGATACTTTATACTACTTTCCAAGAAATCAGATGCCTTTCCGAACTAAATGAATCAGCATCTCACTAACGAGAGAACATCTTTAACTTATAACGTCCTTTTGACCTCATATTTTGCTTATAGGTAGGGCCTATAGGATAGATAAAATCCTACAAAGGTTGGTACCATTAGGCCTTTCTTCACGAGTTACGCTTATCTTACTGAATTTTCAGCTCGTATGAGGATATTACGAGAAACAATTGCAACAATAAATTTTCTCTTGAAATTTTATTCAACAATAGATCTCATGATCTTGATGAGATCTGAAAGTTTCAGCTCAATTGGGTGTTTTCTTTTTAAGATATCGAATGCCTAAAAAATGTTCTCTCAAAAGAGAAAAGTTTGTTTGAGCTGACGCTTCCAGGATATTGTAGGAATCATGAGATTTATTGTTGAATAAAATTCCAAGAGTAAATTCATTGTTGCAATTTTGTCTCGTAATATTCTCCTGTAGGTTGAAAATTCAGCAAAATGAGCATAAATTTCCTTCGTTAGTTATACCATTATTAAATGTCTAATAATCAACAAGAATGAATGAATGATTAACGTTTACTAATGTACACGTGCTGAATAAAGCTGTTTGAATGATCTCTTAACAGAAGTAAGTATTAATAATCGATAATGTCTTTCTCTATTAAATTAACAAACTGTCGAATCAAGATTGTCGGTATCGAAAGTACTTGCTAACAGCAGCTGGTATCTTGACATTTGATAGTGAATGCAATGGATGTCCATGGAATTTGTTTTTTGATAAATCTATATTTGAAGGTGTTTTGACATCATCCAGCATTGTTCGAACAAATTCTTCAGATGTTTAAAAGAAAAAAAAGCTAGAAGAAGATTCTAAGCATTGAAAGATTTATTTGTGTACTATATCAGCAAACTAATTGACTTTGAGTTTATATGAATGTAAATCCAGTTCAAATAGAAGATAATATCGATTAATCATAACTAAATTTTCTTTGAATAAATCACTTCTTGTATATTGTCATAGTTTTTCTTCTGATCACGTTTGAATAAATTCCAACGTGCTGTGTGTTTATTTACATTCGTTGCTCGCTAAATAGCAAAAACAGTAATGCGAAAGAAAAGTAAATGCATAGTGACAAAATTAGTTGTGACAGCGCAAGGTGAAAAATATTGCTTTATTCTTTATATATATATACATGTGTTAGGTAAAAAATATGCTACTTTAATGTTTATTCTTACTGTCAACATAATTATTTCACTGATCTAATGAATGATATAAAATATTTCGATTCCTCTTTTCTATTAATACCTATAGTTACCTTTCTAGAGGGTGAGTTTGGAATTTTATTGAATTGTCTAATTATATCATCCATTGTTGCATGGATCTTAAAGAATAGAAAATCATTTTAAGTTAAAGTCGTTAATTGATAAGATCGAAAGGAAAAAATTTCAAACTGTGGCTAGTGAACACATTTTGACGTGAATATAACAAAAACTTCAATATGTTTTTTATTGGCCAGACTACACGAATAAAACTAAAATTTCCGGCAATGTTAGTCTTGACGAGTCCAATTTTTTAAAATTTTCCTTTAAATTTTTTATTTGAGCAAAAGTGAAATTCAAAAACCAGACTATTACAATCTATCTGCTGCTTAGTAAAAAAATGCTCAGTTTTATATTGAGTTACTATTAAGAAAAGTTTACTCACGTAAATGGTATACCCTACAAAAACTGATTTTGAGAAAAATGCTAAATAAATTTTAGAAATAAAAAATAAATGAAAACAACGAAAAACAATAGAAACCAAAGTGTTGTTTGGTTTTGACTAACTTGTCAATGATACGATGAATTTTTGTGAGGATATTATTATCATTGCAATTTTTAATCTTGTTTTTGAGATAATTTTCAAGTATTGACATAATATGATCATTGGTTTGTATAATATAAAATATTCATAAAGATGTTCCTGAATGCATTTGTATTCATGTATATAAAAGTAGTTCGAATGATACTTTAATCAAATATCTTATACGGTGTTCTTATTGAATAACACTGTTGATCAGCTGGCAAGACAGAGAGTCTGTTATGATAGATTAGAAACTGTTACTGGATGAGTTGAGTTACTGAAAAGATTTTTATTGCATGTTACACCATACAGTTGTCTGATAAGGTTTCGATGACAAAGATATTTTTCTGTTGCTTGCGAAATAACATGACGCATAAAATAAGTATTGCACAACGTTATCGTGTTTTTTTTTGTCTCGTGTATAAAATCTCAATGCATTTTCTTTTCTAAAGATATTCTATTTATTATATTCGTATCAAACAAACAATCAACTATTGAGTTAATTTCAAATGAATAGTGATAATGAATTAGCTATTATCGAAATTCGATGTATTCCAGACAATCCAAATGCTATTTCTGGTATTTTGAATACAAAAAAAGTTCGTTTCGATATTGAAACAAAAAGTAAAGGAGAAACAATGAAACGAACACCATTGAATTTAGTACTGGTTCTTGATCGTAGTGGATCGATGGAATCCGATAATAAATTAGCATCAGCAAAAGAAGCTCTTGTTTCTGTTGTTAAACTTCTTCATGATGATGATATAGTGCATCTTGTTGCATATGATAATGATGTATCTATTATTTTTGAAAATGCACGAGCATCTTCTCGTCAACATCTTTATCCTCTTATCAATGAAATTCAAGCTGGTGGTTCAACAAACATGTCCGGTGGTATTGAGATAGGTGCTGATCTTTTGGATAAATATATGTATGCTGGATATTCACGTCATATGTTTCTTTTTTCTGATGGACAAGCTAATGTTGGAATGAAAACACGAGCTGAATTAACAAATCTTGTTCGTGGATATAATGATAAAGGGATTATAACGGATTCATTTGGTATTGGTGCTGATTTTGATAGTGAAATAATGAAAGGTATTGCTGATGCTGGAGGATCAAGATTTTACTTTCTTGGAAGATCACAAATAATTGAACCAATTGTTGCTAAAGCTATTGTAAGTGTATTTGGTGTATGTGCATCACAAGCTCGTCTTATTGTACGTGGCAAAAATGGAACTATTCTTACGAAAATCTGGGGTCATGAAGATCTTGTTGCTGGTGCAAGTCTTGGTGATCTTCATTCACCTAATCTACGATCAATTCTATGTGAATTTACAACTTCTGGTACACCAAATGTTGATGGAACCGAAATTGAAGTACTTACATATGAATTACGATATACTCGACCAAATGATCCTAATGGTCAAGCTAAAGTGATCAAAAATACTTTATCATTAAAATTTGTTGAAGATGAATCACTTGTTACAGAAATTGATCCTCGTGTGAAAACTATGTTTGCTTCTCAAACAGCTGCTGATGCAGATAAAAAAATTGCACAATTACTCAGAGATGGAAAAAGAAATGAAGCTATTCAACATGCAAATGAACAAATTGAAATACTTAAAGATGCTCAACAATTTGATGATGAAAGAGGATCTATTGCATTATTACTTCAACTAGCTGAAAAAATACATAAGAAACTTAAAGATGAAACCGTCAATAGTAAACTTGTTTGTCAAGGATATGAATATCAAGCTCATTTAAAAGAAGAATGTGATGACGAAGATATGGGTTTTGGTTTATTTGATTAATTAAAATACATTGGAAAGATTTGTTTTTCCAAGAATAAAATCAAATAGATTTGTTGAATTTTTATTTTTTAAATAAAAACTAAGTCAACAGAATAGATAAAAATATTTTTTCAGGGAAGCAATGCTATATCAGTTCAAATAACATTCATAACAAATTTTATATAGAATTAAACCGCGTCGAAAATGGAGTTTATCGATGATAAATAGTAAAGGTTATGACAGGGTTTCAGTATCGAATTTTATACTATTTTGACATAGAAAAATTCGTTTCATAAAATAGTTCAAAGTAGATCTCATATAAAATAATAAATAACACACAGTACTGTTTATCTCTTAAGGTTTGATGAATATGGTCAATAATCAGTATGGTGACCATCAGCTTTCTTTACAAAACAAAGATAAGACGAATATGAACATAAAATAGTTTCAAATAATTGAATATTTGTTTTCATATTTGTCAAAACATTTGAAATATGTTTTCCACGGTTTCTTCAGCGTAACGATTGTATTCCATCTCTGATAGCATTTTGTTTCAGTTCCATTTTTGATTATTATTTCAATATTTTCGAGCCAGATGAAAAGTTAATCTCATATTTTATTACGTTATTTATAATAAATATGAACTTTTCCATTTCCGTTTATAGTTTTTTACTGCTTTATGTTCATTAGAATCCTACATATTTAAAAGACCGTAAGCTTTGTGATATATTTATTTCCATTTTATTGTTTATATAATGCATGTTTTGGATTTTTTGATGTCCAGCTCAATCAAAACAACGCCGTTTACGATCCGAAAATGGAACATAAATGCCGTAAAAATGGGATATTTACTGCAATATAGAGTGCCAATACAGTTCGCTTCCGGCCCGTGTTAGACCGTATTATCTGACGCCGAAATACGCTCCCTATTGTATCTGCATCATAAATGGCCGTAAATACACCGTCTTTTATCCGTTTACGACCATTTTTTTGTTTCAATCCTTCTACAGTTCGCTGAATTACAAGGGTATGAGTATGGGTATTGATCATCTCTTCGTCCACACCCTGTGGTTGTGGATTGGATGAGATAAAGGCACAGCCACAGCGGCAGCCAAACCCATCAACGCTTACACCCCAATAATATACTACACATTAGCATGTTGCCTTTTCAATATAATATGAATGCCATTTTTCAAAAAGATTATATGAAAATCTTGGCATTATGTTAGCTGTATTGCACTACTACTCTTAAACGATGATTGCAATTTCAGTGAGTCACCTATCAAAGAATTGTACTTCCGACAGAGACACAACTTCTCAACATTTGTTGCAGTAGCGATGTGCGAACGTTTTTCTTTTCTTTCTTATATTTTTTTTATCGTGAAAAAAAAATATGAGTCTCATTCAATTTAATTCTACCTTTTATTTGCACAACTTGTCATTTCTTGCAACGTGTCTTTTGTGCGAAGCGACAAAAACAAAGATACCATCGAATTGTGAGTAAAAACAATGTGAATAGAAAAAGTTGAGTTTCTCTAAGTCAAGCAGACAAATAAGTCGATTTTGTATACAAATTTTCTCTACAAAAAGAACAAAGTTTGAGATTTTTGAGTAATATAATCTTAATACCAATTTTCGCACAAAATCTCAATTTTTTATGCACTTTTTCAGCTACATTTCAGTTTTTTGAGATATTTTTTGGCTTTTTGAATTTTTTTCTAACTTATTTTATACAAAATTTGACTGAAAATATTGCAATTTAGCTGAAAGCTGTTACTGCAATCCCTTGCGCGATTGAAAATGTGAGACACAACGTAGCTGCTGTGTCCAATGTTCTAAAAACTGTTGTTTTTTTTTTATGCATATTGGCCTATATTTCTTCATTGTCGTTTACTTTACATTACAGAACTTGAACAGGATAATACCACATAATCCTCCAATCATATGTTAGTTGTGCACTATCTCTGATACTTCCTTGAAGCCTTCTATTCTCGCCTATCCATATTTTAAAGAGAAAGAGAGAAATTGTCCTCTTCTCATCATTTATCTGGAAGTAATTGATCGGTCGAATTCAATTGACAACCTTCATAGAATTCATTTTCACGAGATTTTACAACTTTATGAAATGCTGAACGCGTCATTCGACTTCAATGATGTGCATAATACATTATAAAAATTGAAATCATTCTTTGGTCATTGAATATGAAGTTTTTCTCTTAACAAAATATGACAGTGAGAACACATATTCTATCAAAATAATATCTCATCACGTATATCTTGATAATTTTTCATCTTTAGTCAAAGAAAAAACTTTCGAATTTTCAATTTATATAACTTAGTAAACAGCACATCTAGTCTAGCTGTCCTCAAATCTAAAATATTATGAGTATCGATATAGATTTGGAGCTAGTCTCTGTATTCAGAATAAATGTGAGTCTTCTGTTTAACCAGAACTCGTCCTTCTCTCTGGACAGATAGTTTTCTTTGTAGATTCTAGAAAGATTCTGAAATGAAATTGTGATTGTTGAAATATGAATGAGTATTCATTTTTGTGTCATTTAGAATAAAACAAATTGACTTAAGTTTATTCTAATAAGAATTAATATTTCTCCAAAACAAGGATCGATTAAGCCGTATCTGTCCTATGTTATCTTTTGTATTACTACATGCTCATATGGAAAAAAAATAGTAGAATGACAAAAAAAATAATCACATACTCTGATTATGCAAGAAAATAATTTGAATGCAATGATAGTATTTTCATCAGAATCCTATCGAGTTGATATTGTGATTATTATTAAAATAAGCTTTCTCAGTTTTTCATTATTGTAGAAATACTTTTCTAATAAAGTAATCACATATTGTAATGATGCCTGAGATGTTCTGTTATTTAATATATTGATTTATTAGTGTGAGATGTAGAGGATTAGAAGTGCCACACCTACCAGTATAGAAATAAATCTTTGAACGAGTAATTTTATGTTATCGAAATATTTCAAATTCTCTATTAATTGAAACATTTGAAAAAAAAGCGAAAAAGAGAATTAAAAACTAAAATCTATTTTTTTTAAGGTTCGTTATAGTAAAAAATTCATCAACACATTACGTTATTCTTGATGAAAATAAATGAGAAAATTTTCAAACATATTTTTGCCCTTGAAGTAAACAAATGACTAAATTTTTATTTGGAACATCATCAAATATGATACACTAAATGAAAAAGAGTTGTCATTTACGAAAAACAAAACAAATTCTAACTTGTATCGACATAAATTGATTTTCTACAAGAAATCTCGCTCGCTCTTGACTAAAATGCATTGAAAATTGTTATAATTTTGTTTCTCAGTTTTTATTACAAATGAATTAACTCATATTTGAGACAATTGAATGAGAATCGATTCGAACCATATATGAAGAATATTAAATGAATCACTTTCAATTTTTTCTTTATAAATATTCAAATGAATTCATTTTAGATCGAGATATATATAGAATAAATTCCATTATTTCAGTGACTTTCTTCAAGAGATATGGCAACAAGAAACAATTCGAAGTTATGTACAATCTGCAATAAGTCTTCAGCTACATCCTTCTGTATTGGATGTGAACAACACTTTTGTCGAAAAGATTTCAAAGAACATGAACGACAGCTATCGATTACATTTGATAATGAAATAATAAGATCTCATGATGAACTTCTTGATCTAATACAGAAATTAGAAAAATCAAATTATTTATCATTACATGTTTTTGATCAAATTGAACAATGGAAACAAACAACAATCAATAAAGTGAAAAAAGCAGCAGAAAAAGCTCAAAATGAACTTATTCAATTCATTGAAAATCAAAAATTAACAATAATAAAACAATTGGAACCAATTACTAAAGAAATTCGTTCTCTTCGAGAAGAAGAAAATATTGTTGAAACTGATATTGATCGACTTCGAAAAAAAATCAATGATATGCGACAAAAACTTCAAGAGTTTACTCAAAAAGACACAAATAAAAGCATCATTGTTAACGATAACCAAATTGATTGGAATCGACTCATTTACGTCAGACGAGAAGAACAACAAAACTGTAAGCGTTTTGAACTAAATATATTGGGAAAAAGAAATTTCTCACCAAATCAATCAAATATTTTTGTATTTCATTAATCGATCTTAACTAGTTCATTCATAGATTAGAATTACTTCAAAATATACACTATCTCCGAGAAAATTAAATTAGATATAATTCGCAACTTATCATGTTTACAAAACTACACAAATTTCTGTAGAAGATAGAATGGATTCAACCCTCTAGAATTTTAAGTCGAATCATAATACGAATGATTTCTATGAAACGATCTAGAATACTTATTTGGATGAAACATTAAAAGAAACGTTTATTACTGAACATTTGAAGTTACAAGAGGTCTTCCATAGATATCAAAGTTCATATTTATTCTCTTTTGTTTTCGACCTTTCAGCTTATTACAATGAGAAGAACATTAACTTTTGTGCATTTCAAATCATGGACTCTTAATCGAAGATGTCCACAGGGCAGAACAGGGTGAGACCTTCATACTCTGCAAATTTGAACATTCACTTTCTGAGTTTTCATTTTTGAAAAGTGTTTCTTTTGTTTTTACGAGTCAAAAATCGAAAATGAATTACAGAAGATAGTACCAGTCGTTCAGTTGAATTTTCTACTGTGGGTTGGGTCTTAAATGAAAAATCATGGATAAAAATATCAGCCCACTATACCAAGAAGTATGTTAAGTATTTGACTAGTTATTAGAGACAAAAGCACCCTGTATAATCTTAAATTTCATTGGACGAATTCTGCCTATACTAAGTAGATTGCATATCTTATAAACATTTTAAAAAATCTCAGAACATCTCTTTTTTTTACTTGAGGTCATTTTTGAGATTTCTTTTTGCTTCAAATTAATAAACTTGACTAAATAAATATCTGCTCTTAGAGTATTTTCATAACTTCTAGAATTTCTAGCGAGAAAAAAATGATATTTTTTTTTTCTATATTAGAAATTATTTACTATTATATTATTATGATAATAGTAGATTCGAATGGCATTCAGAAAATCATCGAAAAACAAACTAAATATATTTATATCATATAGGTTAAGAAATTCTACGAAAGAATTTGTAAGTTATATTATATCAATTCGATATTATTGTTCTTATTTTCATTATTGCTTTAACAAATATGTTTAAGTATGATAATAATTTCTTTTCGTTACTAAGAAAACAGATCTAAAAACAATCTAGAATTCGGAAAAAATCAAAAAAAATTTTTTTAGATAAAACAGTAACGAGTTTTCATCAATTTGATGAAAGTCTTTTTAGTCTAATGAAACTACTTAATGTATTAAGATGATATTGTATCATAAGTATCAAACATGGCTGATGAATGATAGTTTATGCTTAATTGAAAAAAGGATTTGCTTTTATAAAAAAAAAGCTATACAATTAAAAGAGCAGCTTAGACACATATCCTAATTAATGTTTTATAGAGATCGTTTTTCAACCTCTATCATGGGAAACTTAAAATGGACACGGCTTTAAGCATCTTGATATTTCATTTCATCATTTCTTTTCTTCTTTCGAACATCCTATACGATACGAAAATGAGCTGAATATCGCTGAAAGGATCGTAAGATTTCCTTCTCAAATTCTAATACTAAACTAGAACATAGAAATCTCCTTAGAATTTCATGTTAAGCAGTTTTCTCTTCCTCGACATTGAAAGCATTTTCTTACAAAGTTCTTTTTTTTTTAAAGACTACGTTACAGAAACACTGTCTCATTTATAGTACTTTCTCGTGTATGAGAGACAAAAATCTCTTCGATAATGACGATCTCTTTTCTGTTTCGTTCATTGTAGTAATTCCTAATATTCCAGAGAAATTATCCTGGGTATTGATTAGGATCGACATGTGTGTACTAAACAGAGATGAGCAACTACACTCTGTCTTCCTCCAACTCCACATAACTCCAGTCCTATTTTCTAAAATCCTACTCCAACTTCAATTTAACTTCAATTCGAGTCGGATTTTACAAAACTGAACTTCTGCCAAAACACTCGTAAATACACATAAATTTTTGAACTTAATTAAATCTACGATTGATATAAATTAGTAGCATATTAATTTATTGCTTTATAAACCTTCTCATAAAATTCAAAGATAGGCACCTCCATTCTGTCCTGTTCCTGCTCCATTTTCACTCTAGTGAGAAAAAGTATCAACTTTGGAGTTGGAATTGCCCATCTCTGATATCAACCATTCCAAAATACTTATTCTTCAGATCCTCCTGAATATATCCATAACATGTGAGCTTACAGAAGATTTCTCAGAACAAGTACTACATAAGGATTATAACATGATCCTCATAGAAGATACTCATTATTTTTAGATTTTCAGATTTTGACAGAGTATCTTATTTAGTCACCACGATTCTCTTTGAGGACCCTAATACAATAGTTTGAAGATGGTGTTCATCAAAAGTTAAAAATAGCATTTTAGGACACTTTCTGCCTATCCCATTATCACCGCCCTTTTCAAAGCCCATAAAAGCCATAGATTCCAATATTTGTCACTGGAAAGCTCCGTTAGGGTTGACATCCATCTTTTCAGCATTTGAAAAAGTAGAAGCCCTCTCAGATTACATAGATTCGCGTGGAATCCTCTCAACTTTGTTCAGTTTCGCCTGTATCCAGGCCTTCTCATGATCCTACTCAGAGTACATCACGGTTGTTCTTCGAACAGCTTCACATAACTTACCAAAAGCCTTATAAAATTTCACCGGCATTCTCTATGCAAATATTTAGGAGATTCTTCGGCAGATCTACATTCATCATACAGAAAATCATATATCCTTAAGGTTTTCCAAAAAAAAACATAGGGATTAGGTTTAATATTTTGTTGTTCAACGATTCGATATTCTTCTCACAAGATACAGATAGAATCTTCTCTGATGTTCATATAAATGATCATTCTGCCAAAAAGATTCTGAATTCTTGCAATTCTGAAAAAAATCCTCAGATCCTTATGTTTTTCTATCAAAAACTTACATGGAATTAGTATTACTCTTTCTTGGAGAACCTCCTTACAGCAATCTCCAGGTGTTGTTTTTATGATCAAAAAGATCTTGGCAAGAACTAGAAGTAACACAGATGTAAGAATCGTTACCAAATCCTTTTTTCGCATACGAAACTAGGAAAAGACTTTTGAATTTTTATCTACGAAACGAGCATTCTCAAAAATGAATGTCGTATTTTGTAGCGCTTGCTCTCACGAGAGACGAGAGCCCTTCGACAACGACGATTCCTTTTCTTTTTTGTTCATTGTAGCAATTCTTAATATTCCAGCCGATGCCCGATGGGCACAGAATGGAGTGACTGTTGCTGGAAGCCATGGAGAAGGCAGTGCCACCAATCAACTCAACTACCCTCATGGTCTCGTCGTTGATGATGATCAAACGATGATCATCGCTGACTACAACAATCATCGTATCATCCAATGGAAGATGGATGATAAGAATGGGCAAGTAGTAGCTGGTGGCAATGGCCAAGGAAATCGATTGGATCAATTGAATTGTCCAACCGATGTGTTGATTGACAAAGAGACAGATAGTCTCATTATTTGTGACCGGAACAATCGACGAGTCGTACAATGGTGTCGTCGTAGTGGCACAGTTGAAGGAGAAATTCTCATCGACAACATCGTTTGTTGGGGATTGGCCATGGATGATCAGAGATATCTCTACATCTCTGACACCAACAAGGATGAAGTAAGACGATATCAAATAGGAGACAAGAATGGAACTCTTGTGGCTAGTGGCAATGGCAAAGGTGCGAATCTCAATCAACTCAACGAGCCGACCTACATCTTTGTCGATCAACAACAGACTGTCTACGTGTCAGATTGGAACAATCATCGTGTGATGAAATGGAATAAAGGTGCAAAAGAAGGAATTATCGTCGCTGGAGGTCAAGGCTATGGGAATGCTCTGACACAATTGTCGTACCCTCGAGGACTGTTCGTCGATACATTGGGTACCATCTATGTGGCAGACTCGAATAATCATCGAGTGATGCGTTGGCATAAAGGAGCGAAACAGGGCACTGTCATTCTGGGTGGAAATGGTAAAGGAGAAGGAAAAAATCAGTTCAACTATCCCTGGCGTTTGTCCTTCGATCGACATGGCAATCTCTATGTCGCCGATTGGATGAATCATCGTGTTCAACGCTTTTCAATTGAATAGACTCAAAACGATGGATTATTTTGTTTGCGTTCCTTTCGTTTCAAATAAATTGCATTGAATTGATGAAATGAATGGCTTATTCTATTCGTGCGCGCGCGACCAGGAACCATCCTGGTGGAGCCGTGGCGAGCGTACCGCTCATGCACGCACAGGACAGACTCATACCATTTATACCCACCCCGCGAGAGATATGTCAATGAGTCTGAATAAGCCTGGTCGTGTGCCACGAACACCAAGACGATTCCTGGCCGAGCTTTTAGGGACTACCCGGAAGTCCTTCATAAGAGGCGAAGCCCTAACCCTCAACGGACAGAACTCACCCTCGTCTCTCACTAAAACTCACTTTTCTGAGTCTCATCCTCATCCTCCTCAATCTCAATATCATTATCTAACCTCATCCTCCCTCTCACCTTATCCTCTTTCTCAAAAGAAAAAAAAAGAAATAATTACTTACGTGTTCGAATGTTGGACGATGATAAAGAAGACGCGATGATGTTGAAGACTGAAAAGAAAAAGAAACAAAAATGAATTAATGTTATATTATGAGAAAATATTAGTTAACTTACCTTCTGTTATCTTTTCCTAGTTGATAATAATCATAGAACCTAAAGCAAAAGACAACAAAATAAAAGATTAAAAAAATTACTTAGCATCTTTGATTTCTTCATATTCATCTAAAAGAAAGAAAAAATTTAAAAAAAAACAATTTTTACTTACTTTCAATATTTAATGGCTAAAATAGAAAAAAACCAAAGCTTAAAATAGATCAAAAGAGGACTTATTACCCTCCATGTGATCCAAAAGAAAAAAAAATGAAAAACTGATACCTACATTTTATTTTATTGCTTGACGTTGAATTGTATAATTTTGTATTTTTGAAATCAAGCTAAACTATAAAACGAAACGATTATTATGTGATTCAATAAATTGAATGATTTTCTATGTAAAATCATTCATATTTATATCCCGATGATGATTATTGGGAGAAAAATTACTTTTTTCCTTTGTCACAAGAGAATAATTAAACGATGAATTTTATTGAGCTATAATCAGGGCATATACATACATTGAGATATATTCAATCACAAATATCTCAATTTATGAGTGTGAATATAGCTTAAATCTTCATTAAATAATATTTTATGTACGTGTGTAAATAGGGTGGGAGTGGGTGCAGGGGGTGTGGGTGGATGTGGGTGATAAAAGGTAAAACACACACCCACACCCACACCAGCACCCACACCAGCACCCCACACCCATACCCACACCCCACACTCACACCCTATTTGATCAGATGTATAATTATTTTGATAACATCAATTTGAAAAGAAAACAAGAAAAGAAATTGAAAACAAAGATTGATCTTATTCGAAATGCTGCTCATAAAATATATGTAAGATTATTTTGATTTATATTCAATTTGCTTTTTTTTTTCTTTTATTTAGGAGCCGCCATGGTTGAGTGGTTACGTGTTCGACACGTATCCATTAGGTGCTGTGTTCAAATCGCAGTATCATCTTCCATGGAATAACCTTGAACAAGTCACTAACGGCTAATTGTTTCGAATGACTCATCCGATAGCATATCGATTAGTTACGTCACTGGTCAATATGCAGGGCCAAAAAACAATTCTAACATAGATGTCACAATGTTGTGATCCATATGTTAAGCGCCAACCCAAGTCTATATGGGGGAAGCGTTGGACGATAGGGGTGCAGATACCATCGTCCGTAAAAAGAAAAAGACGAAAGAAACTGGCTGCTGCATGTGAATTTTCGCGCACCGGCCCCAACGGGCGATAAGCCTATGAGACATGATTATTATTATTATTATTATCCTTATTTAGGATAAAAATAATCAATTAGTGAGTAAACGATTATATATGAAGGAAAAGTATGACAAAATGCGCCATGAATATGATACTATACGAAAACAAAATGAAGAAATTCTTCATGAAGTCGAAGTTTTAGTCTATCAAAATGATCAAATATTATACGAAAATAAAAATATAAAAGATGAAAACAAAGAAATAAAGGAATGTTATGAAGAAGTCAAAGATGAAAATAAACAATTGAAAATTCAAATGAGCGTAATAAAAGAAGAATTTGAAAAAACAAAGTAATTCGTTTTAATTTCATAGGCTAATTTTGAATATAATGTCTTTTAGAACTACTGCGAGCAACGAAATTTTAAAAGATGTTTATGCTCACTTTGCAATGCTCATTATTCATGAAATTAAAATGAAATATGAAGAAGATAACCAAGAAAAAAAAGGGTGTGGGTGTGGGTGTTGCTGAAAGAAGATCAAAACCCATACCCACATCCCACACACTCGCACCCACACGCACACCCACATCCACACCCCCTCGCAAGATCATGGAAACTATTTAAGGTAATAAAAATATCTACGTTTTGTAGAGAATTTAACAAGAAATCTTTTTATAAAAAAATTTTTTTTCTATGCTGAATTATAGATGAAAGATATGCAAAATACTGAGAGGTTCATTTAATCTGCACCACCCGTTATATACTTGTCTGTGTCTGATCGATTTCATCGACAATTGATCTATGTACTATTTGATATTTATCTCAATCGATATCAATAACAGAGAATGACAGCCAATCAAATGATACCACATATCTAATGAACGGCAAGTGATTCGTCGTTGTTGAAATAATGACTATCACTATGCGTTATAATTGTTATCCAAGTCTGTTTTGAGTGTTGTTATATAATATTGATCAATGTTACCGGTAAACAATAAAAAGCAACATTAGATCTCGTTGTTTTCTTGTGTAATAATTTTGAATTCAAATCATAAGAAACGTAATATTTTAATGACTGTTATCTATTGTTTTTGAAAACATTAAAAGTTACATATGTACGATTTTTGTCAACTGAACAGAGTACATTGACAAATATCGACCTATCATAGAATCATGAATGAACAAGAGAATTTACAGACACTCGAAAAATTCTTTTAAATGATTCACATTATTCCAGCTTAAAACATTTAGTTGAATGAGTATAGACGATCGATATCTAGCTAAAGCAGTTAATTGGTCAATACCACCGAATAGAGTTACTAGACGAAGTTTTGGTAAAAAGGGCAATATACGTGAAAGAGGGTGGTGTGGATGGGTGTGAGTGTGGGCGTGGGTGTGGATAAAGAGTAGACTCATTCATACCCACACCATATCATATCCTTTCTTCATCTATGGTTTTAGGATTCGGATCTGATCGGGTTTCGATACAAAGTTTTTTAATGACCGAGTTTAAGTTCGACTTCGAATCGAAAAACGTTGTATCAAAGAACTCTAAGATAGACAATCTGAAATATGCCAGTGACAGAACACGGATAATTCAAGAATAATACGTAATATCTTCAAAGCTAATGACCATTTCTCCAATGAGAAAAGTTTTCTGGACCGAAACTTGAAAACTTGAAAACACTGGGTCAGATCTTAGGAATTTTACAAAATCGAGTCTGTGTCCAAAAAAAGTTGGACGTGATGATCTTTGGTCACTGGATACAAGTACTTTGACATAACATGATATCTTACCTGTTTTTATTTGGTTTTTCGTAACAGTCAATGATGAAAAGGTGAAAACAGACGTGTATTAATTTATCAAGGAATTGTAAGACGTTCGCTAGATAATCTGCTACTGATGAGTTCCAGTTTTCATCGTCTGTTTTAATATATCGATAAAGTTCATCAGGTGATAGTGCCCATCGTAGGGTATAATCAAAAAATAACGTACGTAGTTGAATCATTGATCGGACGAGGCGTACAAATATTGACCAAGATGTACTATATATTTTATTGATAAATATAAAACTTTGAATATTAGACAAACTGTTCATTTCGACAGATTTTATCATTTGTAACAATCGCAGATGTTCTAGTTTGCCAACATTAGTGTTATCGGACAAATATATTTTGAGATGCTTCAGTTGAGACATATGTACGATAAACAATAGCAAACTAGATAATCGTGTAATTATTATTTCATAGGTGTCAAAATGTTTCTCTTGTTATACATCAGAGATGGACAAAATATTCGCAGCACTCACATTAGACAATTAAATGCTTCGATATTTAAATAAAATCTGGTTCATATCAAACTAATACTAGATATATATTTATTTATGCTCTTCAACAATGAATCCAATAGCACTTTTATTCTTTTCTCTTGATTTTATAAAAGATAACTACAACGTCTTAGATATTTATGTTGAAAACAAGTTTCCAAACTACTTATCTTCCTTGGAAAATCCATATTTGCTGAGTTCTGTTAGAAATTATAGGTAAAGTTTTTCTATTTATTTTAAATAATAAGATAAGTATATTTGATTACAGTTGAATGAACATAAAGAATATATCGATCATTGTTATTCTCTAGAAACACCGAATACTGTTTCTTGTCCAATAATATTTTGCTTAACGGATAACAATTCTATCAAAAACATGCTTTCTTATCCTCACTTTCTAATAAAAAAATAACTTGGGACTCGAAACATTAATATCTACAAAATAATTATACCGAATTATAATGCACTTGACACCAGTCTTCGGTGATCTCGTGAATATTAATAAAATTTTGTCATCGCACACATATTACAATAAATTGGCATAAAAAAACATATAATAAATTATTATTTTAAAAGAAAAAATCTAAACGAGAGGTTAATCAAAAACAAGGGTATAGGTGTGGGTGTGAATTAATACTAATGAAACACACCCGCAGCCATACCCACATCCGACCTTAGTTTCATGTTACTTAAATTATGTTGGATTTGAAAGATCAGTATATAGAGTGCATGTACGTAGTATGATAAAATTGTTTTTCTGTAAATCACATAAATATGTGAATATAAGTTCACTTTTAATTGTAAACATATTCTTTGGTTTTTCTATGCTATTCTTATTCATAGACTGCTTTTTATGTATATGATGTTATCTATAATATTTTACTGTAGATCTTTCATTTATCGTATTATGTGCTATACTGTATCACTTTTATATCTGAGTTCTTGACATATTTGTATTTATCGTCTTGCAATAGACTACTAGATTTGTTAGAGAACGATATTTAATAATATGTATCTTCTTATTCTTTGTTTTTGTATTAACTACATTTTATTTCGTACTATGAATAATTTTCTGAATTGTAATGGGCAACAGAAGATCAGTAGTAAATACTGTGGTTACTCTGATGTCAACATTATCTGACAGAAAAATTGGAATCAATAACCGAAACTCTCCGTACTGTCTCCGTTAATGAAATCATTATCAGATTAGTATACAATTGGTGATATTATCACCAAAGACAAAGATGTAAACAATTATGTAAATGTGGAAAATTAGTATTTAATTGGTACATGCTCATAGATGTTTTACTTGATGTATTTTCATCACCTGAAAAACAAAATACATCCAGTGGCGAATCGAAATTTTTTCCTGATTTCTGTAACAATTTCGAAATATTCATCAAGAAAGTTTACATTCACTCGTTTCATAATTAATAGAGTCAATTTCGTCGGAAGCACAAAATCATTCATTTCAATTATATAAACGATGTCCTACAGATATTAATGAACTTTTAAGTCAATTAGACTTTTTTACCTCGTATAGTAAAAAAAAGGAATTTTATGAATGTACTGCATTGTAATTGATATTCTACTAATTCAAATTATTCGAATAGCAAAGTTCAACGACAAGTTAATCATTGTTAAATTTCGAATAAAAAGTGATTAGATTCCAATATATATCCTTTTGCCACAAAAAGAAAATTAATTTGAAATTTGTGATTGCACACAACCGATCCACATTTATCTAATACATCCGATTAAATGCATTGATAGACAATATTCATAAAACTAGAAGATCTAAATGGGTTCATACATGATAAAGTCTATATTTAAAAAAAAAAGAGTTGATCATTGAAATCTATGATTATGAACTATAAATAATGGAGAAGCGGTACATATTATTAAGTAATATCAATTAATTTTATTAGTAACTTGTCAATATGGTTGAATTTTCTTTAATAAATAGAGACTAAAATAATGTAAAGATTGGTTGAAAGACATAGTCTATAGATATTCATTCTTTTATTCTAAATACATATTTTGTTTACTTCATATATGTATATTCTTTTTATTTTTGTTATAAAATTTTCTAGTTTTCTATAAAATTCGTAATTTGCTTATTTTCTTCTTTTGACTGAATAAATCATAGATTTTGAATATATTCTGCGATTTTTTGGTCTATTTTGTTTCATGTATATTACAATGGTCTATTGTTTCTACTAGGACTCCGAATTGGATGACATCATCCCAATGCAGGAGATTTTCTCTTTTTTTCCGTGAAAGTCCGTCAAGGTTTATTTTTTATTTTGGATGGGTGTAGATCTTTTTTTTTCGCATATTCAGACCCGCATTCACACTGTTACACGAAATCCCTAGTTTATTCAAATAGAATACTCATGCAAAATAATATAAAAGCCGTGAGTGATAAAAATAAAACTTGATTTGTATTTAGTGGTCCATATTACTTTATGCTAATATACTTTAGAAGAAACTAAAATTTATTTTAGTCAAAATTCTAGGATTATTGAATGTTTGGTTGTTAGTTGAAGACTTTGTCGTTGATAATAATCAATAAATAAAAACAAATTGCACAAAAAGTTTAGATTATTCATTATATGATCAACATTTGCTAGCATACTTTAGCCTTTTATTATTGCCATTAAGTTGTAACAAAAAATATATTTGATAAATATCAATTTATGGTATTTTGTTTATCGATTTAACCAGTGAATAATACACTCATAATATGCTTTTTTTTATGATTATACTTGTATGATTCATAATACAAAGAATACCTGAATATATAGGTTTTTTATTAGTTGCCGACAATTTTTTTATCAAAATAAATTTATTAATGATTGATCAGATTTATATATTCTCATTTATCTATGCTAGATGAAATTCTGTTAATAATAGAGCAAAACAGAAAATTAACAAATGATTATGAAACATGTTCAACATTAAAAAAAACGAATTACAGACAATCAAATCATTTTTTTTCATCATCTCTAGTTAATCTTTGAACTCTACATATAAACCTTTATTTTATATAAAAATTTGTCTTTCTTCTAAAGTAATTTATTGAGATTAAAAAGAAAATAAAAAAGAAGCATAATTTGAATATTCTGTTCATATTTAAGAACATGAAAAATCTTCCTTGCTCTTACCACTTGTACATGAACTTGCTTCCCATGTATATTTTACCTTTGTATCTTTAACAAGTTTTCCGCATCCAGTCATCGTATAGGCTTGCATCATAAGTTTACATGACTGTTCACAATTCTTCATAGCAGCATCGTCGCATCCACAAAACTTACATGATGAAATCTCCCATGAATGATATGGAAAATGAAGTTGGTTTGAAACAATTTTGCATTCACATCTATAACATAGCATTTCGATTTTTTCTTCAATTTCTTCTACATTCAAAAATTGGTTTTTCACTTACTCTCGATCTATAGAATTACTATTGACACTTATAAAGAGTGTAAGTACAACAAGAAGAAAAAGATTCATCGTAGGTTTTGATTTGAAATATGTATATTAATTGTACTTTTACTCTTGTATTTATATACTATACATTCTAGCTGATTCATGGTTATTCGTTTTTTTTTCTCTTTTATCGTATTATAAACGATTGATATAATTATTTGTAGGTATGATTCGTAGTAATGGCATAGAATCAAAAATGGTTGATTCACGACAACCGTTATTAAATAAAAAGAAAAAAGAGACAATTCAGGAGAGAAAATGTTAATATGAATCAAGCATACACTCAAGCACAAAATCAAGGTCGATGTGTAAATATAAAATGTGGCTGATATAGGTGAAGCATTTGTTTTATATCGAGATATCCGTTCAACGGCAATCAAATCTAGATTGATACATATAGAATCAGCAATGAAACTCACGATTATTTTACAAAATAAATCTAATATGTAACTGAAGATGTGGATGTAGTAAGAATGATTTACATCGACACCCAACAAAGAAATATCTTCGAAACATTGTTGTTATAATAGGGATGAAGCATAATCAATGGCCACGTTTTGTAATTTATACTTACACCATTTAATGCACTACTCCAAAGAAGTCTTTTGCCTCTGAGATCTTCGAACCGATTAAGTTCTTCGAGCTGAAACTTAGCTGAAAGTCGTTTCTTAGTATATTCTGATTGACAGAATAAATCTAAGTTCAAATATTTTCAGATGTCATGATTGAAAAAAAGAAATCTACTTATGTGCCGTGGATAACATCAAAGACAAATTAGAAGAATATTTCATTGTTACAAATGAGGCGGTGTGGAGTGTGGATGGATGTGAGTGATAAAAGGTAAAACACACACCCACACCCACCCTTGTGAGCATCTCATTAACCCACACCTCCACACTTTAGAATAATGACTTTTTTTTTCATTTCTGGCTTCAATCGTAACTATTGAAATAACAAGGAAAAACATACATTTTAAATCAACATCGCCTGAATCGTCGCCTCTACTCTTTACATTCACAGAGTAAAAAAATAAATAATAAAATATGCATTTGACACCTTTTGAAGCGCATATTCATAAAGTTAATATTGATTTCAATTCTTCGAATGGTTCTGATTTTGATTATTTACTTAGTTATAGATATGAAGGACTTGCAAAACTATAAATTTATTTATTCTTTTATTTTTAGTGTTACATATAAATAAAATACAGTGTGCGATTTCTTTTTCTAGATTAGATTAAATATAGCGATTTTTTATGTAAAGCGGAGACAATCATTTTAAATCGTCGACCACAATAAAGTAACATGAGACCCCAAAATATTTATCATCAAAATAGAAATTTGATGACTTACGGTTGTGAATCTCATCGAACACAATGTTATATGACCATTTACTTTTTGATTTTCTTTCTGGAAATCATGTATTTGTTCTAGTTTCACAGGTACATGCTTGAAGAAATGGACCAAACTTGAAGTCTAAACTGACTAGATAGAGCAGTCGGTCGATTATTTCATATCTGCAAGCATCTATATACAAGAGGATTTTCTAAGAATAGTTGAGCATTATATGTTTATTGATGAAGATCACTCTCGTTCGCATGACGATCAAGAGAACAAACTTTAGGGTGTGTGTATGATTTTAAATTAAAAATGCGAATTAACAATGCTGTACAGAGGAAATAGTAGATACTAAATGATATATAAACAGATAAATCAATAATTGAATAAGCAAATGAGTCCATAAACAGGGTGATTGTAGTTTGTGAGTGTGTGAGATGTGAAGGAAGAGAAGATTTGTACACCCACATCTACACCTCATACCCTTAGCAGACTGCTATCAATAGTTGCAAAATAGCATATGCGTAGTTGATACGAATCTGTCTAATAAATTTTAAAGTTACATGCAAATTTACGAAAATACAGATATATATGAGCTAGGGTTCACAGAGTAAATTAGCGAAAGTGCAATGGATGTTCTTCAGCATCAAAAGTTTCAATTGGTAAAGAGCGGATAACCTCATGAAATATTTCGAACAACTTATCTTCACATTTTTAAATGCTCAACTTCAGCATTTCATACAAAACTCAAGACAAAACAATAATTCAATATCGAAAAAATGCACCAATATTCCTTTTTAGAATTTCTGTTAGTATACATAGGCAATATTTACAGCACAGAAAATCCAAAAGAATTCTCATCGGATCATACGTACTCCTTTCACTTTGTAGAGCAGAATGACGAAATTTATGTGTCATCATGACTATCAAAAAAGAAAACCTCATTTTGATATCTTTTATCTGTTTATTATCATATAAACGTATGATTGATTACTTTTTTCTTGTTCATAATACCAATTTTTGAACCATTGTCGTTCATGATTCGTTCATCATGAAAAATAGTAAGTTGAACGGAACTGGTATGGCAATGATAAGCAAGACACAGATCATCATAGCTTGGCACGTAGTCATTCTGACGTCATGCGTATGATTGGTGATAAGAAAAATTTAATTGGTTACGGCTAATATGTAATCACGATCATAATCAACAACGTCAACTTGTTATCTTCTTTTTATATCTGAATAATTAAATGTTTTTTAGTTTCATTTCCATATATGGTTAACGAGTGAACTGTTACAAACGGCTTGTATAGTATCGCAGATATTGAACTTGTGCCAATATTATGAGTTATCATGGAGTTGAAAGGGAATACTTGATATAACTTTGTCTAGTAGATGTTGTCGTCATCCAAGCCGATGAAGGAGTTCTTCATCATATAAGTTCTATTCATACTTGAGGGCGGGGTGTGGGTGGGTGTAGGTGTGGGGGTGGGGGTGTAAGTGATGAGAAGACATACACCCCACACCCATACCCTTAATTAATTCACTAAAATGATAGATTTTATAATGCGCTGTATTTTTATAGAGTACCGTCTTCAATAGATCATAAACTGTACGATCTAATATCGGATTACGTCGTGATTCCATTTCAAATTTTCAATAACTACACAATAAACTGTTTGTTTTTTCGTTTAAGAATAGGTAGATCGCCAGTTTCTACGCGTTTTATGGTTAATATCGAAAGACTTTCGTTAAAAAATAGCCTACACCACGACTGTAAAATAGTTTATCAAACAATTTCAAGGTTTTTAAAGCGAATTTTGTCAAGCTTCTAGACGAACACATGTAATCAAGTATCAATTAAATCAACACAGAAAGTTTCCACACATTTGCTAAGGTACACTTTTATTTTATTGTCCTTGAAATTAATGTCTTGTTCTATTGTTCGTTTTGTATTTCACAAACAATGACATTTCTTTTATTATAAAAAATGCATATCATCAATATGAGAAAGTAAAATATGACATATTGCCCTTGCATACGTCACTCTTACAAGGTTTTAACCCATTGGTTACTGGCGACGCATATATGCGTCATGAGCTTGATCACCATGTGAAATGAATGCAGTTACTTATGATGCATGTTTTATAGATGCATTTGCGTAAAAGTAGCCGTCAAGCAGCAGGAACTTGCTATATTATCATAGTCTCCTACGATAAGAAACGAAAATATGCATAGTGTGAAGCCACTCTATTTTATCTGTTTATCTTTTGTCGGTAACCAACGAGTTAAATATGTTTTTTCTGCTTAATTCTATGCCATTTTGATTCTCCTATCATATAGAATATTTCTCACAGTGCTTATTATTATAAAGAACGAGATTTTACTTTTAGATGATGTCAATGAATTATTTTCTTGTACTTTCCTTGTTTACATGGATGTAAGTATCTATTCGACATGTTTCTTCTTTTCTTCCTTCTATCGTATATATTTTCTTAACGATGGTAGATGATCATTTATATTCTTTCGTTTCTTTCTACATACATAATCGATAGTAGTTTAAATACGACAACAAACCAGTTTAATCAACAAGATATTATTACAGTACGAGAGAGATTAATTCAATAAACAATTTGATTTTCAGTTTTTTACGTTGAGAACAATTATATTATTCTCACGTAGTGAAACAGGTGCAGTCATTATTTTCAATGTTTCTGATATTGGTACAGAGAGTGTCTGATATTCATCTTTTAATAACTGTTTTAACTGCGATTTTCTTTGTTAGAAAATTAATTAAATCAAGAAAAAAATTAAAAGTGACCATAAGCTCTGTATATGTAAGCAATTAAATTTGTACTGTTTAACAAAGAAGACGAGATATCTTAGTAGTACAAGAAACATAAGGCATTGAAGCTGGAATAACAATGGAAGATAGAGAGAAGGTTGTGCATGTGAATAGAAAGAGTCGTGACGAATTGAAAGAACTAAACTTCATCATATTTAGAAATTAACAAATAATTTCATACAATTTTCGTTTCATTTTAACCTCACTAACAGAACTGGATTAGGTATGCGTGTTCATGCTGCAACCCTGTTCAATTCACTCAAAGCCACTGGTAATCACAAATCAACCAATCTTATAGCTATTACTGAAATATATGATCCATCAGTGAACCAATGGACTACTACTGCAAGCATGGCAACACCACGTGAATATCATACTGCAACTCTGCTCAATTCGGGCAAAGTTCTTGTCACCGGTGGCGAAGGATACACCGGTTATATGGCCAAATGTGAAATATATGATCCATCAACTGGCCAATGGCACGCTGCTGCGAGCATGACAACACCACGTGCTTTTCATACTGCAACCCTACTCAATTCGGGCCAAGTTCTTGTCACTGGTGGCACCACCTTCTGGATAAACACTGCTCTGAATAGTTCTGAAATATATGATCCATCCACGGATAAGTGGAGCCCTACTGCAAACATGGCAACAGCACGTTCTAGTCATACTGCAACTCTGCTCAATTCGGGCAAAGTACTGGTCACTAGTAGTGCGGGTAGTTCTGAAATATATGATCCATCAACGGGCCAATGGAACCCTCCTACAAGCATGGGCCCAACAGCGCGTTATGATTCTACTGCAACCCTGCTCAAGTCTGGCCAAGTTCTTGTCACTGGTGGTGTCGGATCAGCCATATACCTGGCTAGTTCTGAAATATATGATCCATCAACAGACCAATGGGACACTATTGCAAGCATGGCAACAGCACGTTCTAGTCATACTGCAACTCTACTCAATTCGGGCAAAGTTCTTGTCACTGGTGGCGTAGGAGACGCTGAGTTTTTGGCTAGTTGTGAAATATATGATCCATCAACGGGAAAATGGCACAATATTACTAACATGACAGAAGAACGTTCTTCTCATACTACAACCATGCTCAAATCAGACAAAATTCTGGCCACTGCTGGTTACGGATATACTGGTTACCTGAATAGTTCTGAAATATACGATCCAACAACAGGTAAATGGAATCCTGCTGCAAGACTGTCAATGACACGTGCTTTTCATACTGCAACTCTGCTTAATTCAGGCAAAGTTCTTGTTACTGGTGGCGAAAAAATTAACAGTTATGTGATTATTGCCCATCCAAAAAAGAATAGCCTATGAACATTCTTTTATAAACTAACAATAACAATAGCTAGAAATATGACTATGCCGATATTAACATCATCTTCTGCTGGTCTTCCTCTTCTTCTTGCTTCCTATTCTCTCTCTATTATTATTTCCAGTGCTTATCTCTCTCTCATATATATGAGCGTGTGGTGTGTTGTGAAGTAGTCATACCCTGAAGATAGAGAGTAGCTCAATAAATACCACTACCGAAGCTGGGGTAAAGCGATTCTTCCAATTTGTGGTTACAATGATGTTCCAGATATTGAAAGAAGAGTTCATGGAGCATCCTTTACAAGCGAAAAGATTTTTCAAAACCTTTTTTGAAGCCAATCGTTGAAAAGGTCTCTAGAAAACTTATGTATAACAGAAAAATTTAAAATACTCAACTATTGTTTTTTTTACATTAGTAGATAGAAGAAAATGCTCTCCTCAAATTTGAAGTTAAGGAATCGCCTGAAAATCTATGATTTAGGCATGAAAACAATTTTTCCTTTTGAATACACAATTGGGCATCTTCCACTTTTGAAATGTTAAAACATGTCCGATTTTTTATTCTCTCTACTGAAGAGAGAGTCATATGCAATAAAGGATGTTTATATGCTTGTTTGCGTGTAAGAAAATGGGAACTAGCGAGATGACACAATATTTTGCTTGATGAGAATAGTATCAAATAGATTGATACATTGGTATTATCAAAACTAACTTTTTTTATACAGTAGGAATAATGCAAAATTTTGCTTTAGTTTTGCATTATCGGCACCTTACATCTCATTTCAAAAGTGATTGATATTAAATAAAATCTTCAAAACAAAACAGTTTATGAATAATCTACATGCATTAGTAAAAAATAATGAAACAAATGAATGAATGACTAAAATATTAGCTGCGAAAAAGTTTATTTTTGAAGTGGATGATTATAAATATTACAAACCCCAACTATTTTTTTTTACATTTTAGTCTGCATTACAAAGTCATAAGTCAGTTATACATTCACATTTTGCAAAGTTCTCATATATCATACAATTCGGCACTTGATAGAACACCTTGAGGTCCATCACCACCAGCCACTAACACTGTTCCATTCATTAATAAAGATGCTCTATGGGATTCCCGTGGATAGGTCATGTTTCCAATAAGTGTCCAAATGCCTGTTAGTGGATCATACAATTCGGCACTTGATAGAATCTTACCTTGTCCATTACCACCACTCCATTGAGTAATAAAGATGTTGTATGATATTCCCGTGGAGACGTCATGTTTCCAGACAATGTCCAACTTCCTGTTAACAGATTACACAATTCATTTTTAGATGAATTATCAGAACTCTTCACATCATTAATCACTAATACTCTTATATCAAGTAGTAGAATCCCTAAACGACTTTGTTATAGGCATCACTACTGAGGCTAAAATCTAACCGACCGATTTTCACTGGCTTATGGTCGATTCTTAGAACCTAATAATACAATTCAGTTTTATTTAGTTGTATTTTGTATCTGTTATGTTTTAACCATTTATCAGAAATTTGCTAATAATAATATTATCAGAACTTCTCATTTCATAATTTAATTGCCTCAAATACCAAATCTATGTCTTTGGATGACATTAAACAGAATGTAAGGTTTATTTTTTTTCGCAATAAGAACGCTCTACCAAATGTCGGAATTCAGTTTCTCACACAAATATTTGCAGTTTCCTTTAATATTTTGCTTTACCAATATGATTGGTATATGATTTGCTCACATTTAATGTTTACAATCTGGAAAAAAAAACAACTTTTCTTTTTGGTTTAGATGAGAAGAAACTAAGTAAACTGTGTTGTTTGAAATAAGAAAAGGTGAATCACTCAATCTTCTTCATTTGTTTCTCAAAAAAAATTATCATGAATTTAGAGTCGATCACAAATAAATGTCATTTCTGAATTTTGTTGCATAATCACAGCCTGCATAACAACTAAATCCATTGCCAGAATAGAAGACCATCAAAATAGAAGACTTCCTTGGAGGAACGATGCGCCAGACGCAATGGAAGACATCTCTTAATTAATTAATTTTTCGGAGAATTGGAAGTTTAGTGAGTACATTTACATAAAAATATAGCCAGTTTTTCAGAGTTTTAGCTGAACATCTTAAAAGAATGAAGTCCAAATTATTTCTGGGCTTCTGAAATCCTAAAAATGTCTTTCCAAATGTTCAAAACCGCTTTAGTATTCTGAAAAACTTCTTTAATTGAAAATTACGAAGATAAATGGGACACAATAAAAGACCCCTTAAAATTTTGTACGCTTAGATATAGTAAAGGACCTGGAGTCCTCTATTGCGGAAAAGGATTTAATATATTAGGAAGATTTAAGTTAAAAGCTTTTTTAACAAAAAAGACCACCAACCATCGACAATTTATTTCTTTGGAAAAGGTAAGCACACATTGTAGATTCGTTGATCTGGGTGTGGGTGTGGGTGTGAGCGTGGATAGGGTGTGGGTGTGAGCGTGGATAGGGTGTGGGTGTGAGCGTGGATAGGGTGTGGGTGTGAGCGTGGATA
>CAJNOL010002313.1:0-41246 GCA_905250125.1 Rotaria sordida | reverse complement strand
GATTGACTCGCCGTTTGTTTCTAAGATTGATATGAGCCTTTCTTTCGTGAAGCTTTCTAGAGATTGGACAATAGTTTTCAGAAGAGCTCGATCAAGTAGATAGAATCTGGGATTGGTGAGTTACAACTGGCGCGCTCGAGAGACGCTGATGAACGACTCGCCATTCATTTACGAGGTAGACACGTCTTTTCTTGCGTAAAGCTTTGAATGAAATATAGAGTATTTTTCGAAAGAGCTGAGGCAATTGTTGTGGTGAAGACGATTAATTCAAAATCGTACCAATTTCTCATAAAAGCCAAAGAAATGTAATCTATGATGAGAATATCGCACGAATACTACATATTCCAAACTCGACATTACTAGTGTTGCTTTTTCCAAATTGCAAAAGTTGAAAAACTTGTTCGTATGGTGTTGGCTATAGCATCACACAAACTGACGATTTATCTAGTGATTGTTTGAAATCAATAAGAGTCTAAATTATTACATTCCGGTTAATATTAATTCATCTATACATTATTTTTAGGTTTGTTTTAATGAATACATATTGAAATAATGGTATCAGTTATATGAACAAGATTCGTTCCCTTTCATGTTTATTAAAGAAAATTGTTCGAAGAACAATGTAAAACATTTAACAGAAAACATCAGTAATTCATACAGATTAATTTTATTTTGAAACAACTTCTTTGATATTGTTGCACGGTGTCTTGTTCTATTAGCTACCTACGTCCTACTACACAAGATGACATGATCGTTCTGGACTATGTTAATCTATGAATTGAGTTCAGCAATATTTTTGAAAAAAGAAAAATAATATTTTGTCGACATCTAATTATCAATGATTTCTTTCTAAATTATTTAATCTGAAGGGACTAGATGTGAGTGAATGTTTGTAGACTAGCAATAAACAATATTATTTTTAATTTTTAATTTGATTGAAGAAGTGATAATAAACTTCTTTCATTCGCTTCTGTCTTATCTATGAAATAAATGTCTTTATTGTATCAACTATTGATCATTTATAATGTTCTTCGGTGAATTTCATTTCGAAGGTAAACGAATAAATTAGAATGAAATTTCAAATGAAGAACGTAAAATTTGATCAAAGCGACACAGTACAACAACCGGCTTGCCAAGTAAAGAGCCATAGAAAATGTCTGTGAAAGTTCCAAACATCTTAGCGAAATTCTTTTGAAAATGAATCAAATATTATTTTCCTTCTGTATACACGAGATTGTTTAGTGCAAATGAATAGATTCTCTACTTGGAAGTATGTATTTAATGGCTCATGTACATTTCACAACAACTGAGTTGATGATAGGAAGGTCGTTTGTAATTCGATATTGAGTTTTCTTTTCAGTTCTCTTTTGACAAGCGTATCACAATGAACAGGTTCAGAAGAAAGGGGATAATTGAATCTGAGAGTACTGTACGTGCAGGTCGAAGAGTGGTATGATTGAAGAGAAGACCCTCACTCATATCCACTCACATCCTGATTTGTTTTTCGATTGAATCGACAATGTTGTTCTTCTTTCTCTTAGGATAGCTATGGATTCAACTTCAAATAGCCAAGAACAGTCCGATCATGTGAGGGTGGGTGCGTATATGAATGTGAGTAAGAGAAAACTCCGCTATTCACCAATATTCCACACCTACACACCTAGTTATGTAACGATGAGCAGTCCAATTATGATAATAACTTGCAATATGTTTTTCAATTATACACTCTTTCGCATGAAATATCATAGAATTCGTCAAAACCTAGTGTTGCAATCGAAAGGATGACTTCCTTGAAATAGACTAAATATATATGAAAAATTTTATCGTTTCATTCAGTCTTCTTATTGAATATAATAGCCATACTATTTTTCTATAAAATAAAACAAGTTTGAGTCTAAAATACTCTACTTTGGGGAGAGATATCAGATTTGCTACAATGGTGCGAAGTTATGATTTAAACGAGAGGTTAACTTAAATAATAAATATCAACAAAGACAAAGATAAATTGTGTCATAAACGCGATTTTTTTTTGTGAATAGTCATAACAAGCTTTCAATTGATTTAAGAACTTTTTTTAGCGAATATTATTTATTTTGGTTTGTCCAATAGGATACAAATCAAAAATGTACACTGTGCCTGTGAAACAAGGCGAAGCCGGCGCATCGGACAATGGTGACCGCCCGATAGATAGTAGCGGAAGTAGCCATCGCCTAAAGCCTTCTCAACCGGCAGCGTGAACGCACCTAACGGTAACTGAAAAAACTTTTTTTTTTCACCAATTTTCTTCTCATTTTTGTCACTCTGTAATATTTAGTGCTTCATTTCTGAATACTTATCTAAGAACGACAACATAATATTGAGAAAACCACGAAAGAATATTTAATTAGGTAAGATGTAATCAGACATATAATATATACTTATAGGATGTTCGTTTCCATCTTAACTCATTTAGTAGTTAAATTTGCAACATTTAAGTTTTATTATGCTCATCACAACGAAAATTTTTACTCATTTTTGAGTTAGATCGATTTGTTATCAAGATAATTATTAATCAACATTAATTATGATTTAGTTTATAAATTTAACAAATAAATATGAAATGTCGTAACAAAATAAATAGCATCTTAGGAAGAATGAGTCTATCAATAAACAAATTCCTTCTCTTAACTTTTTAGCGTTTACTGTACATTTTTCTCTAAAATTCCTAGTAATCAAGTTTAACAGCTGCTTTGATTAAGTTACGATCTTCCAGAAGACACATAAAAAGGAAGCGGAGACGAAATGGTTCGTCCATGGACGATACAATTTCTAATACAAATAGTTAGATTAATATTTTGGTCGTTTTTATATTTTTATATGATGATTGATGATAATCAAACCGTATGCGTATTCCAACAAATGGATAGTGTTGACAACTAGAATTATTTTTTTGTATAGATTATTATGACATGGCATAAAAGAAAGTTTTGATTCTTGTGAAGATCTATTATCGTTTAAGAATATTTATCTAAGCATGAATCAATCACAAAAAAAAAAAAAATTATTTATATCAACTTATATATAAAATATTATCAGATTGAAACCTCATTTATTCGTTTCTATGTGATACAAAAACAAAATGATGTTAATGTGAATCAAGTTATTCTTTTTTCTCTATTATACTTCAATACCACTTCTAAAATCAGCAATGAAAATGATTCAAGACTTAATCAAACATTGACATAGGCAACCTGCATATGTATGTATATTTTCTTCTCTTTCCTTCCTACTACTACTACTACTCAACATTTTTTTTTTCATAATACTATGGAAGAAAAGAATAAAACATTTCTATCAACGTTGTAAGTATACCATCCATAAATTTCTCTCGTATAGTTTATGGATACTATTTATTCTTATGCTTTGGCAGTATTTGTAACTGTATTCTCTTGGTAGCTTTAGCATTATGCAGATACATACAGTGAGTAGTAAAACAATTTTTCTTAGCGATCTAGTAAAAGTAACTATATTATTAATATAACCTGAGAAAATGCTTGAGTCATATAAATATCAACAAAGACATATGATTTAATACATGACATTATTTGACGTATAGCACTAATTTTCGGATGATAAGACTCGTATGTCATGAAAATGCCATCTGTCGCGGATAAAAACACATCATTTCATGTCTATAAAAGGTGTTCCATAATAACTGAAAGTAGTAGTGAAATATATCGACAAGATTGAATATACATAATTTTTGCGTACTAAATTTTAGCTTTATTTTCACTGTGAAAAAATGAGACAAAAATCTAGCACGAAAAATTATGTATGTCAATCTTGTCGATATATCTCATCATTAGTTATAGTTCAAGAACTGAAACTTTTAAAAACAAAAAGATTTTGATTAAATATATATACGATAAAAATTTCCGACCCTCTACATCAAACAAAAATATCATTAATAATTTATCGTCAGTTATTATGAAATACTCTTTAGAAACAGAAAGAAAAGATCTTTTCTTAAATTTTTAGATGTTGATTAAATTTATTTTTATTTTTATTATCTATTCTTCAATTCAAATTGTATATAGTTCTAATCTTTTTTCACATGAATTCAATATAAAAAATGGTGGTCATGCTTTATATGCTCTTCAACAACTTTTAAATTTTTTTGAATCTGATGCAAATAATCTTAATCTTGATGGTTTATATGGTTTACGTATAGCACAAGGACAATTAAATGCTCTTCATCAAAATTTAATATTATCAATTAATAAAAAAAATTCTTTGACTGATAAAAATAATATTATTCATTCATTATCAATACAAATTGAACGTATAGCAAATATAAGTTTAAATAGAATAGCATATGAAGAAAAATCATATTTACATCAATTTTATCTTATTGTCTATCATCCATTTGTAATTGATTATCAATCAAGAAAAATTAATAAAGATTTAATTGAACATGGTAAACGAAATTCAGATTTTCATGAAGAAGAATCTGATAAATGTTTTGCTGAATTACTTGGTAAAAAAAAATCAGAAAAAAAGAAACATAAGAATTTGATGTATACTTCGTTTTTTTGTTTTTGATTTTAGGTTCAAGTGATCGTTTAAATTCAACAAAATGTTTTATTAGTGAATCATGTTGGAATATGATGACATCTCCAATGAGTCAAAATTATCGTTTAACACATCAATTATTATGGTTTTTAATTGCAAAAAATATTGATTGTATACATGATGATATAGCAAATAAAAATTTAAATCATTTTGAAGATTATTTTTGTGCAAATATATATGAAGATGCTAGAATGAATTTATTTCATAATATTAATCAAGATTTATTTCTTGAACAATTATTACTTTGTTCAATAATTGGTTATGAAGAATTTTTACGTTTTGATTGGTTTAATATTATATTAACATGGCAACATCCAGATTATGGTTGTTTTAGTGATAAATCAGAAACAATTCGATTTCATCGTAAAACACGACGACATTTATTACTTGAACAAGAAATGAATAATGGTTGTTTATCACATAAAAGTGGTTTAGCAGCAGGATTATTAGCTACTTATTCGCGAGTTTTTCTGCAATAAAATAGAATATAATTATTATTTAATTTTGTAAAGGTGATTCTATTACTAAAGATTTTATAGTCGATTTCTTGATTTTGTTATTTGATTCCATGTTGAAAATTTTTACAACGATTATACAAAAAATAAAATTTCAAATTGTAGAATATTTTGAGAAGTTTACATGTATTGAAAACTGCTTTCGAGGTATTAATCCTCATTCAAACATATGAGATCTTTATAGAGTCTTGCGGAACAAACTTTCATAGTGTCTCGTCCCGAAAATTTTTCAAAATGTCCCAGTCCCGGATGTCCTGTGGAAAAAACTTTCGAGAGAGAACAAACGGGATTTTTTTAGGATTCGGGACTGTTCCGTAAGGAACTCTAGATCTCTACCTGAACTTCAGCGAGATTCATTTCAATGTTTAGTGCAACTTATAGGAGAAGTTTGTATTTTTTGATTACTTCTAATTTTGTTAAAGTGACCAAATTGAAATGTACTGCTAGTTTAAAGCTAAGCACTAAATGACAATTTTAAATTTACCTACTTAGTAAAATCAGAAATTCCATTGGTTTGAATTACTTCATTCTTTACTTTCTGTGAAACAATATTTGTGAGCAACTGTTAGTTTCACGATCTGACACCAAGAAGAAACTGTTTTCATTGAACTTTTGACATTTCTTTCAAGTATTTCAGCGCTATTTCCTCGACTGAAAGGACGATCATGCGAAATACTACAAGTTCTTATGTTTGCATGGGTGTGTATAGTCACGTGTTTAAAACATCAGACTAACCATTTAAGAGGGCTACTTCGTCCTGTACTTTCAACCAATCAGATGCTTTCGCTATTTAGCTCTCGATCAATCGGTTTTTTTCTGGTCGGATGTGTTGTTACTGTTGGTATAGATGTGAATGTGTTGATGTGGTCGTCGCTTGTTGCGTTGGGTGGGTTTAAGTATGATTAGTTGAATAGGTAAAGAGAAGAATGAGATAGACCTGTACATTCAAATCCACACCGGTACCCGCATCAATATTCATACTCAGACTTACGCAGACACCTATCATCATGCATACATTTGATATTAGTATGGATTAGACTTGTATAATAGTATATTATATAGGAAAATTTGAAATATTCAGTCGGGGGTCAAGCGAACCACAGCGGTGAATGTTACTTGTTAATTTGCTTTTATGTTTATTTGTTTTACTCTTAAGATTTTTCTAGGACCTTCATAATTAGATAATAGTACTAACGGGTGGACCAGAAGGAATTACCGGCTTTTGATAGGCCGTTTTCTCAAGTTAGACTGGATGAGAAAGTTTCGTTCTGATGTCAAAAGATAGAGAATTTTGTATAGATTTTATTGATATGTTCTTTGCGAAATAAGTATTTGTCCTTCTCTTGTAGCATTAAAGGTATTCGATACCATAAAAGCAGCATTTGCTCAACTGCAAAATGAGACACTTTTAAACTAAAATTTTTGCTCGGTTAATTATAGTTCAAAAATTTCTTCTTGTTACTAATCGATACCGAATTTTTCGATGTATCTAGTGGTGTCTTTATTTTTTTAAGCTTAATTGTTTCTGCTTCAAAAACCACAAAATATTAAGAAAATACCTTGGGTTAACAGAATCGTACTGTTCGTTGCCAATTTTCTCCGAACTCGGTTTTACAAAAACTACTCTTTTTATATCAAAAGATGTAGAATTTCAAGCTCTACAAAATGCTCTTCATTATTAAGAGCTGAATTCCTTTTCTAAACTAATGATGAGGCTGAGATCTTTCGCCAGCAATAAAAAGGTACCAAAACTGGACAATTAGGGATTTTTTGCAAGCGGCTTTTCTAATGATGAAACTTTGTCTCCAGATTTGGTATTGGATCTTAAAAATAGATAAGCCTCCGTACTTTATGGTACCGCATTTGAATAGCGTATGTACGTAGAATCATTTAACAAAGAAAACTAACCCTTTATTCCAGTAAAATACTGAGCAAATGATGTTTTTGTGGTATCGAATACCTTTAATGCTACAAGAGAAGGACAAATACTTATTTCGCAAAGAACATATCAATAAAATCTACACAAAATTCTCTATCTTTTGACATCAGAACGAAACTTTCTCATCCAGTCTAACTTGAGAAAACGGCCTATCAAAAGCCGGCAATTTCTTCTGGCCCACCCATTATTATGATTTTATGAAATATTGCTATTTTATTAGACTGGAGTCTGCATGGATCCTCGGTGGTCATGTTAAGTTTAATCAAATCTGTTTTATCAGCGTATCGATTCACTTATTATTAGTTCATTCGATTTTTTCATAAACTATTTGTTATTTTTTTTTTATTATTATCAACATTAAAACAAACTCTCATGAAGAAAAAAAATAATACTAATAAAGTATTCTTTCTTTTGTATGTCGTCATGCTTCGAAGATGAAATTACTATTTCAGTCATTACTATTTACAAAGACTCAATAGTATTGAAAAATGAAATAAAGCATGTAATTTTATTCAAGTAGGTGGAGTAAGTACTTTTTTCTTGACATCACGTAGAGACATTAAGTGCACGAGAATGATTGTAAAGTCTCTCTGTCTCTTCCTCTCTCTTTTTCTTCTTTCTTCATTTAGTCGATATATACTCCATATCGAATGTCGATGAACGACAACACTTCTTATTTTGTTGAACATTGATTTACTTTTTTTTTTTTTTTTGTTGTAAACTATGTCAATGACAGCAATTGATAATCAACATGAACAACTTGTTTCAATGGTAAATCAACTTATGGACGAACGTGAAATATTATATCGTGAAAATGAATATTTAAAAGCTAAATTAAATGAATCAATATTAATTGAAACAATTCAAGAAATGAAAAAAGAACGAATTTTTTTATTAAAATTATTATCAAATTTAACAATAAATAATAATCAAGATGACCAATCACGATATGTAAAACATCATATAAAAGAAAAGTAAGTTGAATTCTTCTATAATATGTTAAAATTCTTAAAAATATTTTTAATTAACAAGTAATGTAAAAGTTCTTGTACAAATATTAAATTCAACTATATTGAAAAAGAAGATAATAGAAAGTTCATTGTTTTCTCATAAGATACAGCGTGATTTTTTTCAATGTTTTTCGTATTTAGCTTTTACTTTGATACGAAAAAATTTCATCTCTTGATTAAGATTTAAACTTTCGCAGGTGGTGGAACAATTGAGTCTAGAATAAACTCAACAATCTTTATAAGAACCTCAGCGGGAAGTAGAGAATACGGAGGTCAACCTATTTATGTCATTCAGATGAAAGACAGTTAGTGCTTCTTATTTCCAATTCACATTTTACATAATTCAAAAAAAAAACTTCATAACTTGTGTCAAAAAAAACGTGTACTTGAAGAAACACTCGAATATTTGTCTTTATTTAACTTCGACTCTCGAAAGAATTATGAATATATTACTAGTAGTTGTCCTTGAAGACGGTGGAAAATTTTTATGCAGTGCATAAATCTATCAATACAATGAGACGAGAAACAAATGTTTAAATCTATCCTAACCTACAATACCTGGATCCAGGATAGGCTTCAGTATATTCAAACCTCATGGTTCCGCTACCTATAAATATACACGATTACATTGACCTTTTACTACGCATATAAACCATAGCCGCGTTCCACTATTATCGTTTGTTTCTAGTAGAAACTTGTTTTTTTTTGGAAATTTGAGTATCAGTTGTTTAAAAACCTTATCGCTTTACTGTACTTATCTCCAAGATATTGACTATATAATAGAGACAGATATGGCGAGACTACAAAACATGTATGAAACATTGGCTAAAGTTCTCAGAAGCCATATCTCTATAAAAAGAAGTACGTTTATGTGAATTTTTCTAGACGTCATTTCAGCATACAAGCACATGCTACTATTGAGACATATGATTTGTCGATTGCTAAGAAGCTTTACAGTCTGCTTTTTCGTAATTTTAGGATCTATCTGACAACAGAAGAAATCAACTTTCTGTTCTAATATAGTGCAAGAACTTTTGCATCATTCGTCCTCACACACACACAGTAAAAGACCTTGATTCTTCTATTATGAATTTCACATCGGTCTACTAATCTGTAGAAAGTAGTTTCTATATTTATCATATACGTTATGATTAATTCATTTCTTCTCTTTTTTTCTTTTTTTAGTAATACTGATTTTCTTCCACCACCTTCCTATCAAACATACAGTAGTAAACCAGTTCATTATGATAATTCATTAGCTGAACAAAATTCAACTATTTCACGTAATAATCCATCTGTAATAAATAATCGTAATCGTATTTATCGATTAAATACCAATATTGAACAACAAAAACAACAACAACAACAACAACCAACAGTTATCTATCGTATTGATAATTCAAAAGAAAATTTAATGAATAATTCCGATAGATTATCATCATCATTATCATCTACTAATCATATGAAACATCCTCAATCAAATAAAAAAGTTTTTGTTTATAAAACATCAATTACACCACAAACACAAGAATCAAATAAATTAATTCGAAAATATGATTGTCAATTAAAACATAGTCAAAATTCTCCATTTCGACATTATCGTTCACAATCATTACAAGATTTAACATAATTCATATATTCAGAAAACAATAATTATATAAAGAAAAAAAAAAACAAACTTTCAATTGTTATTTCTTTGATATTTAAAAAATAAATTTCATAATAATTTATTTAATTTTTCTTCTGAATATAAAAAAAAATTACTGACATTAACAACAAAACCATTTCAAATGTACTCATACATAAAAATATTATTGGGTTTACATAAATTTCAGTCTGAATTCAAACTTCTCTCATTACCTTCACTAAAAACTCGAAATTCTTTTAAAAAATTAATATACTCCATAGTGCTCATCAAGATGACGTAATCTAACCATTAATTGAACAACTAAAGCATTTCAACTACAAAATTCATACGACTTAGCACTACGGCATCTTGCTGAACGAAATTCTAGAACTGTAATTTGATCTAAATGCGTACTATTAATAAATACTTTTTTTTATTGAAAATGCATACTGTTAATCACTATAGAGTATACCAAATATTTATAGAAATAAGAGTTTTAATGAGAATTTTGAATTCAAACAGAAATTTCGATGTCCTATATTATTTTATTTACAATGTTTAGATAACCATTTAAGACCTTCTGATAAACCAATTCCATCCATAGCGGAACAAGGTATTATAACATATGGACGAGTAAAATTCTCTAAATGTAATGCTTGTCGTATTTCATCTGGTTGCATACAATTGACAACATCTTGTTTATTACAAAATACAAGTAAACTAACATTACGCATTTCACGATCGTTTAAGATTTTTTCTAATTCACGACGTGCTTCATCAATTCGTTCATAATCAGATGAATCAACAACAAATATTAAACCTTGAGATCCAGTATAATAATGACGCCATAATGGACGAATTTTATCCTTAAGAAAAAAGAAGAATGAAAATTATTGTATATTTCAATAAACAAAATTTTTTCTCTAGAAAAATACGACAAACGAAATTCTCTCAATTCAGGCAATTTTTTTGTATTCTGATAATATTAAAAATAGAATAAAGCACTACAGTTTTCAGCATTGAAACGAGGAGATCAAGTCGCATCGAATTATATATTATAGATTTTTTGCAGTGTTTTTAATCAATTTTTTCGGTTAAGAATTTTGAGAAGAATATCTATAACTCTAGAACGATTAAATGTAAAAAATCTAAGACTTTCGTAGTTTTGTAAATCTTTTATTTGTGATTCGAATGCACAACTGATTATTGAAAACTCACTGTAATCATCTCACAGCATATATTGATTTTCAAAAAAGTCTGTAATATACAATTCGATGCGTCTTCATTTCCTCTTTCTAGAGATGAAAACCGATTTTTCGTTAAATCTAACTAAAAAACCTCATACTGCGATTATTCTTTATATGCAAAATTCTCGTAATGAGAACACTTATTTCTTATTCCAAAGATGCTGAGAATATAGGTCATCGGCCTCTAACACGGTCAATTTTCGATCACTTTAATTGAAGAAAAAAAAAAGTTCTGATACATACAGGAAAATTTGTTTTTCATTTTTCCGACACGGTACACTCAATCGAACTGAAACTTTTTTCTACAGATATTAGGCACTGTTGATTTTACAAAAGTCTTCAGCAAAAAAAACCATATATTTTTGAAGGTATGCTCAGTATTTCAAATGGAAAGGTTGAGAAAGTATTTAAGAAAGCAGAGTCTATGAAAACTTTAGTTCTACTCATCAAGAACTATCTATTCTGAAAGTTTCAAATATTTCTGATTAGCCATTCTCTTTAAAAACTTCGAGTACGGGGAATCTTCTTAATCTGGTAAATTTTTTTAAGAATCAACCAAATCAATCTTTTTATTTCTCAGTTGAAAAACGATTCATATTTCTTTTTATAAACTCATTAACATCGTTTTTTTTTTTGTTCTTTTCTTACTTGTCCTCCAACATCCCATACAGTAAAATGAATATGATCTGAAATGATTGTTTCAACAGTGAATCCAACAGTCGGTACTGTTGGACGAAATTCTTGTAGACGAAGACGAGAAAGAATTGATGTTTTTCCGGCATTATCTAGAAAAAAAAACAAATTTATAAAAATTATTTAATTGAAGAATGTTATTATACCGAGTCCAATCATTAATATTCGATAACGTTTTTTACCAAAAATTGATCCAAATATATTTCCCATAGTTTTATTTTGATTAATAATTTTCTTTCAATTATTATTTGGACATCTTTGTTTAATAAATAATAGAATTAATGTTCCATCTCTCAACCAATTATATTAATTATGACTCATCATATCAGATACAATTTTGACATTTACCAATAAGAAATATTTAAGAGGGCGGTAATAAGAATTCTTTAACGTGACAATGATGAATGGATCATTGAATATTTATATTTGCTATACATGCTATTACAAACATTTAATATATCAATGTTGAAAAGGAGGAGCAAATATAATTTACCTGCAATTATATTCAAATTAAAAATGACACATTCATTTTATTAGTATCAATATGACTAGTTTTTACACGTATTATTATTATGATCGAGACAATATGTCGAAAAGACAATCCAAGTAATTATCATATATCATTTTTTTTTGACTGAATCAATTTGAATTTTTTATCTATGATTGATAACTTAAATATGAATTGTTTATATAATAAAACATTCTTATCACGATATAGAATTCAAAGTTTTTTATTCAAAACATGCTTTTTAAACTTCTATTATTGTCAAAATATAGAATATTGAATCTAAATACAATTTAAAAGATTATTTATAAAAAATTGAATTAAAAATTTTTATTCTTTATTGTAGTTTTTTTGTACAATAAATATATTAAGTTAAATGAAGAAAAAAAAAAAGAGCAACATAACTAACCTGACTCTATTCATCAAATAATGTCAACAAAAAACTGTGGACTTATTTCTTTAGTTATATTCATATGTAAACTATTTGAAGGCCTTACAAGATAAAAAAAAGTAATTCTGTTGGTTTTTGATAAGGTGTTTTTTCCTATGTCAACACCAAACAAATACACTAAAACAGAAAAAAAGAAAGAAAGAAAAAGGGAGACAAGTAAACTTGCCTCGTTCGCAATGACAGCGGTGGGATTCGAACCCACGCCTTTTACGACTGGTGCCTAAAACCAGCGCCTTAGACCACTCGGCCACACTGCCAATATTCATCTATGTTTCATTTGTATATCATGACGGAAACTAATTTAAGAATTGATTTCAATGAAAGAAATATACGTTTATTTTTTCTTTTCTTTCAAAGTTAAAATTATTTTAAATTAACTATTTTCATTATTATATCAAATGCAATGAATAAAATATCGAAAGACAATATATATATATATGCACGATAAGATCTATCTGAAGGAACTATTCAAACTAAGTATTAGTAATTAATGTTCCAGAAAACAATATATTAGAAGGTAAATGTTAATTTCTTCTGTAAAGTATACTGCAGGAACAGTAGATGTTTTGTACATTTACTATTAGAAACACTGGTTCCGAATACATATTCAATAGATTATATCAATTAAATTTTTCGAAAAAATAGTATAACTTATTATAGATACATAAGAATCATTGAAATTATCTTTTACTTGAATTGAATAAAGCAGCTAGAACAATGAATCTTCAATTAGAAACATGATCTAACAATTTCTAGATAAAAAAGATTTGACTATTTTTCGCGTATTGACATAGAGTGATAAGTAGTGTATTAGATCTCAGAATTTCGTGTTCTTTCAGTATATATACTTACGAGAGAACTACTCGAACTAATATCCACTGTTTGAATTCACAAGAAGATCTCGGTAAGAATAGAAAAAACCTAAAAAGGTTCGTGCCCATGAGCTTCTGGACCTGAATTATAACTTTTCTACTGAATTTTCGATTCAGCTTTAGTTATTTATCGAAGTATTAACTAACGAAGTTTCAACAGAAAATAATATTCGTTTGGTGAGATATTGAGTTTCTAAAAAGGTAAATACCTAAAGTTGGATGAAAAAATTCTGTACAACAGTCATAATTCAGCTCATTCTTTACAAAGCGGTATATTTAAATAAAATTGTTTTTTGGAAACTGTTGAGGTGTAGTCAAGACTTTCGTATAGTCTATCGCAAGAAAAATGTCTATTTTTGCCTTTTCAGCACAAAATGACCCTCCATTACAACCGTCCTATTTTTTATCGAATTAATCAAAACTCTTTGTTCTTGAGTCATTGCGTATAGTAGAGATCACTCTCAAATACTATATATATGTACAGAACTTATTTGATGCAGATTTGTCTTCAGAAAAATAAGATTTTTGTCTCTTCAGATTTTTTGAGTCTTCTCAAGATTCATTTATACATCAATCATCAATAATTACAGAATATATAACGGATGGTCAATAAAGCATGAGATACTTTGATTTTCTTTTGAAGACAGCATTCCAAGCTCATTCGATAGAGAATTTTTCACCCTATAAAACTGTCGACTTTGTTCTTCAAATAAATTTCTCTTATTACAGAAAAATCAAAAAGATTGACAACTTCGATTGTCACAAGACAAACCAATTATTCAAAATATATTTGAATAACAATTGCACTGAAATTCGAAATATGCCATGAAATACTAAATTGTTAGAAAAAACAAATATTTGAAAGGACAATTTTTCAAGCAAAAATTACAAAACGATGCAAATGATTCTTTTCGCATAGCTTTATGCCATTGAACATAATCTAAAGATTTTCATTACTCGATTTTTAAATTTTGAACACAATGATATAATGATAAACCGTTCATACGGCACGGTAACTTTTGAAAACTCGAGTTTTAAAAGCAAATTCAAAACAAACTATTATCAGTTGTTAAGAACTTGAAAGCATAGAGCATAAAATTTTCTATCTTATTAATACTATATACTTTACATTTACCATCGAAATTGGTAAGTATAAGATTGCACAAATCGTTAGATATCAGTACGTTAATATATTAGACTTTGATAAAATTTTATTGTTGAATATAAAATGATTCGAATTGTAATATGAATAAAAATATAATGGAGCCATGTTTAATTAGATGTAAAATCTTGTGAAATATTTTCATTGAAAATTTGTATTTTAATCTGAAATTTGAGTTGTTATTTGTTATCTGTCTGAGAAAAAACACAGGATTTAATATGGACATCTCTTTTTGCAAAAAAAAAAAATACAAAATAAAAACAAAAAATGAACACACTTATAAATCATGATGAAGAATACAAAAAAAAGAAAATTCAAATTATTGTTTTGTTATTTGTTGTTGATGATATTTATTCAATACCATTTTTTAAGAATGAACTAAGATCACAAACAAATAAACCTCGATTATTTGTTTCAATTGATTGATCTCGTAAAGATTTAGTAAGTGTTTGTGCAGCTTTTGTTTGACCTTCTGTATTTATTGAAGAATCAAGTGTTTGTGATGATGTTGTTACTAAAGGAATATTTCTTTCATATGATGTACTTTTATCATGTTTTGTTATTAATGATTCAGTATTTGTTTGAACACTTTTTAATTCACGTGATGATATAACTGTTGGTGGTGATGATGATGATGTTGTTATTGATGAATCATCACTTGGTTGTGATAAAAATGTTATTTTTTTTACCGTTTGAATATTTACTTGAAGACCAACATCACGTGTACTAATATTATTTCGACTTGTATTACTATGTGATTTATGTCGTCGATGACGATGATGATGGTGATGATGATGATGATGATGATGATCAGTTGTTGTTGATGATGAACCAGTTGATAATGGTGATGGTGTTGAATCATGAGGAATTATTAGTTTAGTTGAATCAATATCTTGAATTGGTGCTACAGTAAGAAGTGTTTGAAAAGAACCATCACGTTTTTCAATTATTAAAGTTTTAGATGGAGTTGGTGTACGTGAACGTCGATAATGTGATGGAGTATTATTATCATCGATATATTGTAACTAAAGAATAGAAAATATATGTAAATATACAGTCGATTCCTACATAACATTTCTAACAAAGCGAGACTCTTCGTAAATATGAATAAAATTATCGAACTTAGATAATAAAAATTTTTCTGTATAATATAAATTCTTATAATAATATTCTGAAAAACTTTTGACATACATTTGGTGATATTGCTTTCATATGTTCAATTGTTGCTGATGATGCTGATGGTGGTAGTTCTGTTTGAGGACGTTGTACAATAGAATAAAGCGTTGCTGGATCTGGTTGTTGAATAACAACTGATTGATTTTCTAAATCAACAAATGATGAAAATGTTGCCATTGTCCATGTTAATTGTGTTTGTGATGCACAAGATTTTTTTTCTTGTTCATATTTTTCATTACGATTTAATATTTTAGATTTTAATGATGATTCTGGAAAAAGTATATTATCATAAAGTGATTGTGTATTTGCATAAACAGGTTCTTGTTGTGTTGTTATTGGAAATTGACTATATGCTGTTTCAATACGACGTGGTGCTTTAATAGATGAATTTTCTACTGGTATTAATGGTGAATGACAATCAGATAATTTTCCATATGTATCATTATTATTATCGGATGATGTTTGAGACATTATTGGAATATCACCTACTGTATAACTATATGTAATAGGAATATTTGTTAGTGTTGTATTATGTGTGAATGGGATATTTGATGAATATGGTCTTGGTAATATTAAACGATTTTTTTCTGTTGATAGTTGATATACTTCTATCTGACTACGACGATGTGTTGAATAGAAATATGATGATTGATTTAAAGTTCGTGCATAATGATCGATCGTTGGATGACATTGAATTGAATTAAGTGGTGGTGGTGGTGGTGCTGGTGGTGGAATGTAATCGTTATGTTCTTCATAACGTAATTCTCTACGACTTGATTTACTATTGAGACGATCAGCAGAACGACTCAATTGTCGTACTTGTTGTTTTTGATGTATATGTTGAGAAGTATTGGTTGTTGATGGTGTAGCAACAATTGATGTTTGACTTTGATGTTGTCCTCCTTTTTCGTAGCGTATCGAAGGTAATAATGTATTTGAATAACGGTTGTTCGATGTGTCAGAATAAATAACACTATTTGAATTATTAACTTTATCGTTTGATTGATGATGATGTCGATGTTGATGTGAAGAAATTTTTGATGAAATTTTTTCTTGATTATCGTTTGAAACAGGATTAATAGCAAGTGTTGAATTAGTTGTTGATGAATTTTTCTAAATAAAATAAATATCATAGATAATATGTTTAGTAGTTTAGAATCTAAGAATAAAACTAAATGATTAAAAGATTCTTATTGATATTGAGTAGATACATATATGAAAATACTAACAAATAAATATCTTCATTATATTCTTTTCGACTATTTTTATATGATTATTTAATTAATATTCTTTTAACACGAAAACAATCTAGTGAAAGAAACAAGAATAGAATCTTAATTCTTGTTTTTTTTGCGCATCGATAATTTTCAAAGTAGCAAAAAAAAATTTATTTAATCATATCAATGAAGGAAAGATGGTATTTTCAAACAGAACATAGCGTTTATGCGTCTCTCTCTTAATTTATTAAGAATAAAAAAACAACTTATATTTTAGTGCAAACTTCATATTTATCTATATGGAAGAGTATTTTTTTTGTTCGGTTAAATATTATGACAAAAAAACGATAAAGACTTAAGAAAACATGTCTACACTACGAGAAACGTATGAATCTTAATTAAGAAAAAAAATCTATCACTCATTCGTAATATTTCTCCTAACCAGTCACTGTTAGGATCATACAAAAAAAAAAGAAAAAAAGAAAATTAAAGTTGAGCATGCACGTGTATGTGTGTTGACTATGGTAGGCGAGAACATGGCATTAGTAAACGCAAACAACATCAGTCTTTTTCCTTCTTTTCCTTATTGCTGTTGCTCTTCCTCCTTTTTTTCCCACAGGACTACACAGTATAAACTAGACCTAGTCAACCGATAATCGATAACCTTTTCATCAGCGTCTATATACTCCACCCTTTTATCTAGAATAAAAATTATGTCTACCTGTTTATATATACTCTTCGTTCTTTTTTTTCTGACACAACCCTCATTAATAAATCTTAATCAATCATCACGTAAGAACAAACCATTAACGAGTACAGATTGGCATAATAATAATATACAGTACAATAATCATAACTACTGATATGTACTATCAATTACTTGTCTCTCTGATTGCATACACCTTACTCTTTCCTCGTCTCGTCTGTCGCTGTTAATTTAGTTGATTTAAATCATTTCTCGTGCGACGCGACACCAAGGTATAGCGTTAAAAATTCTCCTCCTTTTTCCTTCTCTGTTTGCATATATGTAGTGTTAACGGGAGAAGACGGGAGTCAACTCATCGCTCGAAGCATACATGGACGCGCATTTTCGTATTTGTTAATCATCATCGCACAGTAATAAGTGCGCATACATCGGCGGTCGTGTCGTCTAATGTTAGCTATAGTTGTACTATTAGTATTCGTTATGCTAGTATCTGCTCTTTAATATGGTTATTTGACTAGTCATGATGGAAATTCAAAGAGCTAGAAGAATATAAATGGCAAAATAACAGCAATCAATACTCATGACATACAAAGAGAATAACAAAGAAAAACCGAGAATACAATTAGCACAATTCGATTTTAAAATGTCTTTACTTGTCAACAGACATCATGCCTACATAACGTATATTGTTATTCTTTTATCTGTCACATATGCTTATTGAAAAAAAAAATCTATAGTAACTTGAAGGTTACTAATACAAATGTCTGTCGAACATGTTAGCGAAGGAAAAACCGCAACAAGAAAAAGAAGAAGGAGAAGAACAAGAATGCAAGAGCACAAAATACAGTGAAGATGATAGCATCGTGTCTTCGTTCTTTTTCTTGTCATATGACTTTTTCTTGTCTATATGGAAGTTACAGACTGCATCCGTTATTTTTAGTCTTATTTCGATAGATTTCTATTACAATAAAAGAGAAGAGAAACGAAAGACAAGAAAATATTAAAAAGAAAAGAGCTCTTTGCTGTCTCAATATTATTGAACGATGATGTTTCTCTTTATTATACTCAATTCATTACGAAAACAAACTACGTACTATATCTTTTACTGAAAATAAGCACATAGCACGTGTCAGCATGCACATCCATCTTATATGACAGTATAGATGAAAGAAAAAATCTGTTAATAACAACAAGACAAAATCCATTTTTATGGACTCTCTATCTAATCTATTTTCTTTTCCTTTTTTTACCTACTTGAATGGTGTCACTCTATGCATTCTCTCATTTTTTTTTCTCGTGCATTCTTAAGACAACTCAATTATCAATCAGCTTCCGATCTTCTTGGATTATCATCTTACTGTCATAAATAAGACCTTGTCTGTACTAGACAAGAAAATACTTTTAAATACAATAGAAAAATAACACATCTAGATGAAATAATAAGAAAAAACGGCAAATATATCTCTTCTATATATGTCTATCCATTTGTGTTTGCTATTCAAGAAAAAAAAACTGATGTCTTCGATAATGTAATGATGATGATGAATACAAATCGTGATAAACAATATAAAGCAGAGACGTTCGTTATGCTAAAAAAAAAATCGTTATTTCCTTTTTTTTATCCTTCAAAACCGAAGAGGAATTATTTTCTGATATATGTGTAGATGCAACAACAAGGAAGAAAAACGAGCAAGATGAGCAACATGTATTCGCGTAAATTATAGCCGACAACGAGAATATTTTTGCTGTTAACGATGCTATTGAGGGACAAGATGAATCGACAATAAAAGAAAAAAGGAAAGAAGTAATGACGATTGTCTTCCCCCCAAAAAAAAATAATCAGATAAACAGAATTCTTTTACGCGTCTTTTATATGATGGAATCTTTCTTTTTTTTTTTTTTGATGCTTAAAAGAAAAAATTAATGTCAAACATGAAGTATAGTTTAAATTTCTACGTACCTTTTCATCTTGATCAATACTACCACGCTTTGACAAGTCATTTTCAGACTTAGTTCGAACATTTTTCTATAATTAAAAACAAAAAAATCTTTCATATATTTCCTTTTTGTCTTATAACTATATATATATTTCGAGTGATGCGGTTTACATTTATATTTAAAAAAACTTACTTTAACACGAAATAACTTCATTCGTCTCAAATGTAAAATAAAGAATCAATAACAGTGTGATTATTTTTGCTTTAATAACATTCTCTCATAATAATAATAATAGTAATAATAACAATAACAACTAGTACAAAAACAATGAATAGGAGAAGATGAAACGTCCACCACAAAAGTAACAGCTCATCATCATCATGCTATTATGCGACTTCAAGAAAGGAAAAAGAACGATTTCCTGTTTGTCGCCTTTTTTTCTTTCCCTTCTTTTTTTTTCAACTTTCTTTTTTTTAACATGCTTCACATACACACGCATTCATATGCAAAAAGTCTAACGAGCCATTACATACATACACACACACACATGCTTGCACCTAAGCTACCCAAGTCAAAAGAAAAAAAAAAGCAGCCAAAAGAAGAAAAAAAAGAAAAGGAGCTCCATATTGCGGTTAACAATGACTATATATATATATATATATGTTTTTTCCTAAAACGCATAAGTATATCGAACTGTGCCACCGCAACTCTTAAGGTATAATAAAGAAACTACCCTACTATAGTTTATTGTCGTTCATAAAAAAAAAATAGACATAAGATTTCTTTTTATTATTCTTTATACAAGAGAAAAAACAGAAAAAGTGTGTGACTGAGTATTATTTCCGATCAATATATAATGATGATGAAATAGAAATGTGCATGTACACTATAATTTTTTAATTAATCAATCTATTTGATTTTGTATAAAAAAAAAATGTTTCTATTATTATACACATGCACTACATAATTCTATGTCTTTATTCAAAAAAGAAAAAGACAAACAACAGAACTTGAATTATTATTAGTTAATAAATATACATTATGTTACATTGTATTAGATGAAACATGAAGAGGCACTTAGTTATACAAATAGATACATTCTTTTTACGTAGATTTCTATTTGGTCAATAATAATATTTTCTCATTATGTTCATGATGATTTCATTAAAGACAATTGGATTCTTGAAAAATACAAGAAAATAATGAATAAGTAGTAGAATGAGGCATGCAATCACGCGTGTTAATATATAAACGATTTTCTATATCGTGATGTTCAATGAATCTGTCATATATATCCAAGTTTAAAAACATCAACAATTATTTCTTTATATATTTCATAGACTTCGTTGTCTCATTTACATACTTATACTATTTATATTTAAAAAAAATAATCGATGACTTTATAACATATAAAGCAATAAAATCGAATACAATAAATTAGAAAAATGGTCATCTATCAATTTTTTTTTAATATTATGTAAATTAGAAATAGATAAATGAGTTTTTCTCTACATAGACGTAATAAGCGAGATTTAATGAGAAACAAACGTATTATATAATAGATCAAATGAAACATGTGTGTGTATGTGTGTGTCCTTGTAATAAATAAGTAAAAGACTAATTATCATATTTTTAATTAATTTGAAGTATGTTGTACTTGTTTTCTTTCATTATTTAGTGAAGCTTTAAAACTTTTCATATATCAATAAAGATAACCTATAAAACGACTATTTTGAAATAAGTGACAGTAGATCAACTCTCAACAATTTTTTAATAGTAACACCAAAAAAAAAAGGATATTTTAGTTATTAAATAAATAGAATTATAAATGTATAATTGAAAGATTAAACTCTATATAATATACTTCTATGATTTAATCGAAATAAATAGGATTTATATCAGTCGATCTCATATTTATAATATGTCAACATAATATTTTTTTCCGTTTCCTTTTTTTTCTTATCCTTACTTGTCATCATATCAATATGAAAAGTGTTGAAAGACTAATTAATGAATATATATATATATAGGTCGTCACAGTCGACCTTATTTAGTTTGAATATTAATATTAAATTTTATATTATTAATAGTATTGATTGTAAAATTGGAATTTTTATCATTTTCTTTTATTATTATTCATTGATCGGACATTGTCAGATCATTTGACATGCATAGGAGTATTGTTATTCTTTTATTCGTACTCAATCACGTCCTTCAGACAATAGATTGTATATATAAGTGTAGAAAAAACAAAAATTTTGATGATTGGTGATTGAAAAGAAGGAGAGGTGTTGTATTAGACAATCGATCACTTATAGACAGCAGGTGTAGTTATTAAGAATACACAAGAAAAGTAAATAACATCTTACCTCAATTGATACTGTTATTGGATTACATTTAACATAAGCTGTTCGTTCTGTACTGCATGAAGAAAACCATGTAGACCATCTTTTTTTCCATGATAATGAATGTTTCATTGATATTCGTTGTTGACGGCGTTGAATATTTGCTGAAATATTTTCTTGATCAATATTGGGATTAGCGATGGATACAGATTTAACCTGTCTTCTTTTTGATAATGCTAATGATCTTAACGGCTGTTGCTTTGTTATTTCTTTTTTCTGTCGATGATGATGATGATAATGAGAATTGTTATTGTTATTTGAATTAATCGCTGTTAGGTCAGAAGTCAGTGCTTTGTGATGTTCCATATCTTTGTTCGTCTATAAGTTGTTGTATACAATCAGAAATACATACAGGTCATGAAAGAAGAAATGATAACTGGTTAATCATTTCTTTTTCTTCTATTCTTTTCTATCGTGTATTTTTTTTTTGCTTGATAAATTGAACATTGATGGTAAATTAATTAGAATAGTAAGGATACGAAATATGGCGAGAGAAACTTTAATGATAATGATTGTGTAAAAAAGAAAATGAGAACAACGAAATGATCTATACGTTGATATATGTATCTATGCATGCATGAAGAACAATGGTCAAACCATCTATCATGGATAATCGTGTTATTATGAGATGTGTGTGATTATTATTTGAGGACGAATAACGAAGGAGGGAGGAGGAATAGTTGGTTCGTCAACAATAATGGTCAAATAGTGACAAACCTACAATAGACAAAAAGAAAGAAAGAGAGAGAAAAAAAAGAAGAAATCAATGACATTTGGATGCGAAAAAAAAGAGAGAATATTGGGACGCGAAGTAGACAGGTGATGACAGTTGAATAGGTGTCGTGATACACATATATAAAAATGTTATTGAATGTATTTTGAAAGTATTCATGAATAAAGAAGAAATAAAAAACCTATTTAATCTATCGTATGATTACATATTTAGTATTTCAATGAATCAGTTTATTTTTTTTTAAATAATTTCTTTTCATAAAATGTCATAAAATAACATTAACATTGTTTTTTTTTTGTTGATATAAAGATAGATATATCATATACTTACTTAAAATCCTTCTGGCAAATGATCGTCCATTGATTCTATCAATTTATCTACCATTTATTGCCTACGTATATAAATATATATATATATATATATATATATATAAATATATGTTATACGAAATGAACAGATGTATATGTAAACGAGTTTTGTTTTGTCACTGTTTTATATGCTTTTATTTGTTAACTGATGAACTAAAAAAAGAAAATAGTCACTATTGATGATAGAAGACAGCAATATTGATGATGTAATATGTATTCATTAATTGCTCTTACTATAGTATTGTTGTTTTTACTTTGCATGGTAATCATGATGTTGTCTCATGTACGGTTCATGAAATTTCTCATTAAACATAGAGAGTTGATGAGAAAAGTAAATTATATCATTGCGAGCTAATATAGTTTTGTTTCTTTATACGTATATCTATATCGCAAAAAAAATTATGTATATATATATATACAGAGAAAGGATTCTCGTTTAAATGGCAAAGTTATATTTACACGTGGATTGTGATTTATGATAAAAAAAAAATGCAAATTTGATGTTTTTAATAGAGACTCTATTGATGTAGAATACGAAATAGGGAAGAACAATGTAATTGATTATCAAAGATTAGTTTAATTTCAAGAGACATATTAATTTAAAATTGTATTGAATATTATTGAAAGAATTTTCAATAGTATAGTCTTGGAGAATATTTCATATATTTAAAAAAGTAAAGGGTATACTTATCTTCATTCTCTCTATATATATATTGAAATAAAATGATTTATATAAAATCACCTATTGACACTTTTATCAGATAAAATTATCGACTATTGTTTGCTTCATAAAATGAGATAATCAATACACAAATTCTTGTCAAATATTTTACATTATGAAAAAAAAGTGACTTTTTTTTCTTTTATATACCAAGAACAAATTACCTTTTATAGCAGAGTGAATAAAGGAAATGGTTAATTCCGATGACTTTTTTTTTAATTTACTTTAGTCTGTCATACTTGATTTTTTTTTCAAGTGACAATGTTTCCTGTAGACAGATTAAGATAATAAATACGTTAATAATTTCTGTCTATGACATTTTGTTGTACTTTTCTGAATTAATTAATTGAATTGTTTTGTATATAAAATAAAAGGTTTTATTCTTTGTATTTCATTTTCAGTAAGAATGTGACCCATATGATATTTAACTATACAAAAATTTTTGAATCTCACTTTATCTAACTTTCTGAAAATAAATTTTGAATTGAAGAGTTCAATAAAATTTTTTTTATTTAATGGAAATTATTCAATTTCATCTTTTTTACATAGAAATATACCAAATATTAATATTTTAAGTTGAAATGTTTTTAAAAATAGACAACATCTCATTTGAGTATACTTCTTCATAGTATGTTTATTTAACACATACTTCACATGTACAAAACTACGGCACCATCAAAACTGCAAAGAGCGATAGAGTTTGAAACTCATATTATACGAACACCTATTCCGGTCTGCGTCTTTTAGAATATAATCTTTTTCTAGACGCGCATACTCCTATAATTACTTTAGTTTTTAATTATAGAATATATTTTACAAATATCAAGGTAATTATCACTATCGTTTTACAATTAAAGTCAAGGTAACCATAGCGTGTCTGCATATGATATTCATTTTGAACTCGATATTTTTTCTTTTGAGCTTTGGTAATATCCGCAGTTTTTACAGGTATTCTATAGTTTTAGATTAATTTACTATATGTTGAAGATTATTTACTCAAAACTATGAAAAATTTGTTGTTATTTCAAAAAAAGTCATTAAAGATGATGAAAGATATATTACTCTTATTGTTGATTGATCTAATTCATTTGATATCAACTAATGATTATAATTCCAATATCTTCTCAGTACAAAGCTTATATATTTTTTTAACACTTCATGGTCTTTTCTTCTTTTTTTTATATATATATATATGGAAATAAGATAGAACAAAAAAAAACAAACAACAATAACAAGCAAGTGGGTGTATCTTGATTGATTTGATAGTAGAATTTAACAATAAGCAGAAATATTATGATGTACAAATGTTACACTATACAAATGCAAAGTGGTCGATTTATGTAACAAACAAAAAAGCACTGTGATGCATTGTAATATGATAATAACAATGAACTTTGTTAGCAAGGATAATGATAGAGTTAAACAAGTTTATTAAAGTGATATAAAAAAAAAAAACGGAGATCGATATAATTTTTTTTCTCTACATCTAAATTAGATCGTAACCTGAGAAAATAACATAAAATATTTTTTTTTTATTCTTTAAATATAATCAGGTTCTCTTTTGAATTTAACTTTTCCAGAAGTACTTCCTGTTCTAATAAGGTTGCTTTCAGATTTTTCAATAGTATTATCGTCAATTGAACATTCAAAATGTTTTACCCATGGATCTAATATATCATCATCATCATCATCAGTTTGATTATTAATATGATTTGTTCCTTTCGATTCTAGAGATGTATTACTAATAGTTGATGTTGATAGTATCGATTTTCGACGTATTGAACTTTCACCATGTTTTTTCGTTCGATGATGATGATGATGATTACGTGTATGAGTCAAAGATGGAGGTAGATTTTTATTCAATTGAAAACATGGTGAAGAATTCGTAGAGTATTTTATATTATTTAGATTAGTATAGATTGGTTCTGATTCTTCTTTTTGTTGATAAGTAATTGGTTTTCGTTCTAAACTTGATATTTGTTTTTGATGAGAATGTATCGGTTTAGTTGATATGAAATCATTTCCTTCAAGACTTATACCTCTCGATGAATGAATTCTATTTAATGTTGAAGTATTATTCTCTCGACGTGAACGACGACGTAGTAATGATACCGAATCATTATGACGAATATATAAATCTTCACATATTTGTTGTTGTTGTGGAAATTTTGATGATAATGATACTTGAGATTCATCATCATTTAATTTCCATGTAAGTGTTAGTGTTACTGTATCCGTTCCACCAAATATATCCCATGATAAAACATAACGACAACTTTCTTTAGCCATTGTTCGAAGAAAATTAATAACAGGACGAGGTAATTCAAGTACATCCATTAGATTAAACCATTTCCTTTTTTTTCAACAAACAATATATATCTTATAGGAAACAAAATGATAATGATTTTCTTGATAAGAATAAAGGAAAAATATATATATATATATTCTGACTTATATCTTGTTACTCTCGCTATTTTTTTTTTTTTCTCATCAATGACAATAGAATTGTTGTTATTGCTTTATCTCTTCTTCGTCATCGTTCTTTTTCTTTTCCCCTGTGAAGACATGCACATTCTTAGTAAACACAATTTCTTTATCTTGCTTCGATGAGACTCCAAAATCTTTCTATTTTCTACTCTTTACCACTGAATGAATATACATTCGTGTGCAATAATAACGTTTCTTGATGATGTCATTGTGTCTATATCAAAAAAAATTCTCTATAAGCTTATATTTATCCTCAAAATCGACAGCAATTGATCTCCGATTGCAAGAACGAAACACAGTTGGATCTATAAACAAATGTTATGTTGTGTAAAAGTTATTTGTTTTTTAATATTTGATCTGATTCTTTGCTTATGTCAGTTTGATTAGGAAATAAAATGACAAGTAATTCTCTTAGGCATACAATAAAATCATAGAAATATACATTATATTAACAGGAGCCAAGGCTTTTCTTTTTCGCCTGTCTGTGTTATCATATCTTTTTCAATGTAAAACATCGATGTTATGTTTTCATCTATGCAAGAAATAGAGGAATAAACAATCAGAAAAAAAAAATAATAATCCTTGCTTTTCTTTCCTTAGATAAATAATATAGAAGAATAGCCGAAAACGAATAATATAAAAAAAAAATAGAAAATATACATTCCCTTCCTTTTCGTTTATAATAAATTTTTTGTCTTACATACTTTTTTATGGCAATATGTAATAATGCATTTATTTAGTTAATTCAATTTTCTTTTGTTAATAGATTTCTCATCATTGTTATATTAGAATGATAACAATGAAACAAGTGTCTAAATGATTAAAGCATTCTTAGAGTTAATCGTCATATATATAAAATATATACAGTTATATTTATGATAAATAGAAAAGCATTATACTGTGAAAATACGATATCAAATTATTTATGCTCAATAAAATTGTATGTTTTAAAGAGATGATAATCAAACTATATCTCTTTATATCCTGTATTTATTTTATGATCGAGGGTTTAGTAAATATCATCATCACTATAAAAAAAAAAAATATAAAAAAGAAAGAGATATGCCTCAAGAAATACTAATGACCATAAATGATAACACATCATCAACGTTACTGTCATTACTAATAGAGTTAACGCATGTTTGACGGCATTATTACAGAATTGATCATTGAAGAGAAAAAAAAAGTTTATGAAAGCTTGATTCATTTTTCTTTTAGTTTCTATTATATTTAAAGTGATCGTTGTCTTGAGATTGTCACATTCATTTATTTATTTTTTTTAAACGAACACGATATAAAAAAAACCAGTCTCGGGAAATTTACACAACAAAACAAGATGAACAGAAATCAATTTATATTGTATTTAATACAAAACACAAAAATACATTTTCAAATTGTTTAATAATTGATTCCAATTATATAAAAAAATTTTCGGATGATCTTTTAAATTGAGTTGCTGTAGGAAAAAAACGGAACACAAGCTACATTTTATTACAATAACTCAATTTAAAAGATCGTCCAAAAATATTTTGTTCAACAAAAAACTGACGATGCCCAATTGTTATATGTTCAATTCCACCAGGACAAAACATTTAGCAATGAAATTTTTGGTTGAATATACTATAAATACTGACTGTCTTTTTGATACAAATAGTCCGTCAGCATTCAGCTTTATATGAAAAACAAATGCGTCCAAAAAAGTTGTTAGAATAATTCATGTAGGATTAAAATGTGAAACATGATGTAACTGTTCTTAATGATCACGGAGAAATTGTTTTATACTACCTAGTTTGGGGCACGTTTCTTCATCATTTTTTTACTTAATCATCCGGAAATACAATAGAAAAATAGTTCATTTATTACAATGAGACGTTGTTGATATACGATCTTTGATCGTATATTAATAACGTTTGTCACAATCTGTAGGGAAAGGAAGGCGGAGGAACTAAGTGTAAAATTCTATCCTATATATTTCAGTACTCTTTTTAGATCGTATTTCACAAAATTTTGTTCGATATTGTACTTAATTTGATAATATGCGTTTTTCTCGGAGAATAATTAATGCTGTCGGATTCATTTACAAACAAGTCATAATCAATGTAATGGTTTCAGAAAGATTTGAAGAATTTTTGATACTATAATTTAAAATCAAATTAAATAAGAAAGAAATGAAAACACACAAAAAATCGTATCAATAAAAATTTTACAAATGAATCGTCCCATGAGATAATTATCAAGAAACTACAGTCGATTTATCGATGAGTATAATATTCACTATATCGACGGGTGTTTTTTTTGAAAGTGTTATATCATGGTATATCGCCTTCTCATCCAATACTGTCTCTTTTTTAGCAACTATGACGCAGTTACGTCGCAATTCGATCGTAATCGAAAACATGTGTTTATTTCATAAAGACTAGACGAAAACCTTAGTCATAATCGTCTATCTGTTGAATGTAAATTGAAGCAAGCATTTAAAATAAATGCTAGTACAAAATATAATATTCTCAAATTTTTGCAGTCTATTGTTTTGTTCAATTTATATAGTATGTAACTTCACTTTATACTTAAATCGTCAAATTAATGTACTGTATAACATGTTAGCTTTTCAGATAGAGATTCTTGAATTGGAATCGGGAAGAAAGGAGAGAATAAAAAAAATAAGTCCGAAAAAAAAGCGTGATGTAAGATAGAAGGAATGGGTTCTGAGTAGATTAGAGAAGAATATAAGAAAGACAGAGTTCCAGATTATTTAAGTTTCGTTTTTTTGCAATTCTGTTATGAAAATGCTTTCGTAGAAAACTGGAATCCATTATTCATCATTTTGAATAGGAACGGATTCCATTTATGCTGGAACGGTTTCTTAAAAAGAAGACCTTTAATTTTATGAAACACTTTCTTTGTCGTTCTATTCAACAAATATTTTTCACTGGATCCGTCAAATATGTAATACGTATATTTAAAAAAAACACAGAAAGTAAAGGCATTGATAAAAAATAGTGCATGGTATGAATATTTGTTCTTTACTTTCAAATACCTTTTATCTTGTTTCATATATGACTTCTATTCAGAATAAAGAATAAAGGGAGAAAAAGAATGACTAGAGACATAAAAACTTCTGCTCTTCAGTTTTATCCTTCTTATGTATCCTTATCAAACACTTTTTTTTTGAATTATATTATTTTCAAACAAAATATAACCGAAAAAGTTAGAAGACTTCGATTTCAAACACTCATATTAAATTTTTATCGCCACAAATTTCCGACAAAAAGAAATGACTTCCAGTAGAAGCAACATGAATGTATTAGATACTAAATATGCACACATGAAATCATCATCGGACTCAAAGGACCCATTACAAAATCAGCAACGCATTGCTCAAGAGATAGAAGAAATCAACCAACAATATATTAATTTAAAACAAAATGTTCACGAAAATGAAACTAATCAAAAGTTATTGACTGAAATAAACCAATGGGAAAAACAATCTGTTGTGGTGATTCAATCAGCAGCTGAACAAGCTCGAATGGAGATAAAAGACTTGATAGAAAAGCGACACAAACTCCTAAATAATTCAGTTACTAAACTATCAGAAGAACTTCCTACGAAGTTAAACCATGATGAATGTACAACTGCTGATATTGATCGATGGAAAAGCCTACTCCAAAAATGTCAAAATAAGCTACAGCGAATATCTGAGATCAAGATAAAACTGCAAAACTTGTCATTGCTCCTATTGTTTGCAATCAATGATACAAACATGAACGAAAATGAAATTATCAATTCATCGTCAGAAGGTATTGCTAGTGCAAAAGAACAATCTACCAAAACAGATGAACAACCTACGTTACCACAAGATGTTTATTCTATCAGTAAGAAGCAGGAACGTCTCACAACACCGACCACAGACGTACCGTCTCCATCATATCCATGTATTTCTTTTGGTTCCCGCCAGTTAAATAATTCGAAATTGCATAGATTATTCGAGTATCTGATGTCTCTCCCTCCAATGGATAAAAATGGATCAATGAGTGGTGACTGCAATTTGGAAACCACTCAAATGGAAAAATTTCTTTCAAGTACGTTTCAGTTTCAAAATATTTCTGGAGAATATATCGTTCAAGGTGTAAAAGCATTTAAATTAGGCAAATCTCTAAATTCAATGGATCCGAAGAAGATAGTTTATTTTCCTAGCAAGACTGCTACTACATCATTTACGATGAGCGTAGAAGAAATTCTCAATTGGCAACAATCATATAGAGTTTATGCTGACAAAACTGTTAGGGGTATGAACAAAGATTTTCTTCTACAAGCATTAAGAGGACAGAGTAAATATGGAAAAGAAGCATTTCGTATGAAATTTGTTGTTCGTATTTCACAATGTCCTATCTTGATGGAATTCGATGCTCGCATTATATCTCGTACACCTCAAGAAGAATGGCCACATCGAATTAGACTAGTTTCAGTAACTGGTATTGATTTTGCTGGACGAATACATGATGTTGATGATATTCGTACTTATGTAAAAAACTGGCAAGATGTTTATGAAATTGATCAGAATTCGAATTTGCCACGAGTTTATGGGGAAAGAGACTTTCGTCGAATAACGAATGGTCCACGAGGAAAACTAGACCAAAATCTCCTTCTAAATGATTTAATGCGTATGGCAAGACTTCGATTACGAGCATGTGATATAGAAAAAGTGGAGGTTGTAGTTGAAACAGGTATTGGACTTGGTGTATTTGCTGGTGCAGCTATTGGAATTGATGAAACAGTAAGAGGACTTTCTGCACTTGCTATCCGAAAAGTACTTGAAGAAGATGGGCCTACTTATCAAAATGTATGTGCTGTCGTGATTGCTCTACCTATTTTTGATGTAGGCCATCGAAATGATAAAAGACAAGATACATATCAAGTTTTTGTTGATGAATTCAGTCGAAATAATTATCAAGGTCCTATTCCTGTATTAATTGCTGATCAAGATATGCATCGATTAACTGTAGCTATTGCTCGAATGAATTTCAATGTTTCTGAGTTGAATCCTGCTGATTCTCATGGTGTATTTGGTGAATATTGGCAAAATCGAGGACCAGCTGTAGAAGAAAAATTAGCTTTAACTACAATGGGTCTATTTGTACAACATCATATCATTAATCCATGTGTACTTGATCCAAACCATTACCATTTTATTTAACTAAAAACATAGAAAGCAGTTTAATATTTGAATATTATTAATGTTAATGATTTGACAATTCATAATATAACTTTGCAATCTTTTGTCCTATTTATCTTCTAATAATCAAGAGTATTATACACTTCTTCATGTAAACATAATATAAAATTTGTCGGAATCTGATTTTTAGAAATCATGAGATATTAACAATGGAATAAGGAGTAGTTTCGAGAGTAACATGAATCATCCATTATTCTAAATATTTTCTACAATTCAATTATTAAATCAAATTAAACAAAAATAGAAACAATCATAGTCGTACTGTAACTATTTTTCTTTTCTACGATTGTTTCGATCGAAGTGTTGATTAAAAAAAAAACACACTGAAATCGTAACAAAATAACAACAATTGAAGGAACACGTAAAAAAAGCTAAAAGAACCAAAACTTCTATTTTCTTCTTAAATTCATTGAGTGTTCTAGGAAAAATTATTACGCTGAATACTCGAATATGAAAAAAGAAATGAGAGAATATTCTTGCTACTCTTCTAATAAAGAAAATAAAAATGCAATGATTATCATTAGATATAATCACTTACATATTTTTTTCTTAGTATCTAGAATTTCATTAATGCATTCGTTCAGTTTTTATTATTGATACGCTTGATTTATCATGTATGTTATTCTGTTGGAATTTCTGGTTGCTGAAGCTTTGATACTTATATTTATGATACAACTAACTTAACAGTCTAATTAACATGTTATTGATTTTTACCGTGCCGATTTTCTTTATCATTGCTCTTTTTGTACTATGTGCAACAGCTAAAATATAAATAATATCGATATGGGTCAGCTGCTCTATACCATCGATGCTGAATGATTTCTTTTACACACGTATTGGAATACTTTTACATGAATTTGTTATAAATTGATTAGTATATCTTTCATTATATTAGCCATCATAAACACTATTTATTCTTCCCATTCACGATCAGCTCTTTGTTGTCTCACTTGACAACCTTTTCCAGAAACGGTTGAATTTATTCTTTAGCGAGCTCAAAATATGCCATCTATAGATATATTCCCTCGATATTATCCTCTACACTTCACTTTCTTCAATTCTATGACGCTATTTGTGTAAGATATGATTTCCAACAGGCTAATGTTTTTTGGCTCTGGCAAAATTTGATCAGCATGAGATAAAGCACTTTATTACTTTTCGAAACAATCCAATCATCAATAATTTGCGTAGTTCGTTGAAGAAGATGGTTTTATTCCTTCGATTCAAGCACTTCTTCCTTTCTATGAATTTTATTCTTCATCTTATGACCTTATTACTACTGATATTGAATATAACATAAACGAAAATTTAACTAGCTGCTATCATTGATATTTAGCACCTGGAACATTCATTCTTGCAATGAGCTCATGGAATGGTACGTGCTATAGGTTATAATCGTCGATTATTATTAGCTGTTAATGAATATGTACAATAGTTAGATTATCCAACATTTATTGAATTTTTTATCTCATGTACTATCTATTCAAGATAATAAAATGAAAATTGTAACACCATTTAAATTAGATACTATAATTTATTGAAACAAATATACATTTGAACAGATACAAGCAAGGCCAAACAGTTGGTGGCATCCAATCTAAAATTTTGATCAGAAAAAAGAATGACGACAGCGCTAGGTTGTATGTCTTTAGTATTCTCATTTTATAACAGCGTTTAAATTTTTTTTTGAAGGTTAATCAATAATTCTTCAATCGACAAAAAAAAGCGTCCTCATAACCATTAAATTTTTTAACGAAGCAGTTAAGTAATAATATGACATTGCAAAATCTATCGATTGTGTCGAAAACTAGCTGATCTTTGAAGTTTAAAAAATTCAAATAAAATCATCTGGTTGACGTCAACTTCGAAAACGATTTCTTCAACTAATTACGAATCGATCTGATAACTTGAGAGCAATAGTAGTACTTCTTGCTGATGATGCATTTAACTTATTATATTGTATATTTCTTTATTTATGGAATAAAATTTGATAGTTTCTATTTTTGTTTAAATAGCTCTTGCTAATAAAATCATCATAAAAACTAAAACAATCATCCATATTAAAAACTAGGAAAAGTAATTGAGACAAATCAACAAATAAATCTTTGACTCATGAAAAATAATAATTCAACGCAAGGTAAAATGCCACTAATTCATCAATTACTCGATGAAACAATGTAATTAATACATAAACTTACTATTGATATGTGACATGAGCAAAAAGTCATAATATGCAATCCGAAGAAAGAATGTAAGTTTTATATACACTCATGATAGTTGCTTGTAATTTTAAAAAAATAAACTTCTTGCGTTTCTCCTGGGACTCACGCTTGATTATAAATCTATTCAATATTCTGAAACAAGTTTTACTTATTAACTTTTAACATTAACGATTGTTATATTCTTTGTCATATTTATATTCAACAGATCAACGAATCATAAAAACTGGCGTTGACAAAACATGTTGTTTTAACAATTATAATCTTATCCTCTTAAAGTACCTTCCATTAGATATAAAGGAAGGAAATGTCAAAATGTAACTGTAGACATTAAGAAGTCACTCGGCATGATTTTTTCTGCTTCCTTGCATCCTTATCATTCGCAGTACAAACGACCATTTTATCGTCAGGTAAAAGGAAGGAAAAAGTCATGTCTCAACTCCCTCATCGAAATTTATAAATTATATAACCATAGACACGGACGGTAGTGAGTATTAATTTTATTCTAGACATAACATCAGAGATCAAAGTCACTTAAAACTCCCACTAATTGTTTCATTTATCTTAGCCAGCAATATTCTTCTTAATTGAATGACATCAAAAAAAAAACTATTTCATTATTAAAATAAACTTTGGTCAACAAAAAAGATTGAGAAAAATGCTCTCGAATCAAGTTGATCAATCGACAAAAAAAAAAGAATCTCTTTCAAAGATTGAACCAATAACTGAAAAAACAACTCAAGTTGCAATACAACGACTCACGTAAGAATAGAATAGCTCAGTGACGTTTTTACTAAACAAACTCTCGAATAAACTTCACTCGAAATCTAAATCTAATTATTGTACACACTCTGATATTGAACGACTGAGAATCTTATTTGATGAATGTGATAAGAAATTGGTGGAATCAACTGAAGTCAACATAGTTTCAGCTAACTCTTCATGTCTTGATCTGATCAAATTCGAAAAAGAGACTTCTACATTTTTGTCAAGAAAAACAAACAGTTCTGAAAGAAGATCAAAAAGAATTACTGAATTCGGTGTATTATGAACGAACAATGATTTTGTCAGAAGAAAGTTAAAATTATTCAACCACAAAACCACACCTCCATCATCACAATTGTATTCATGTCCCGGCAACGCATTTGGTCTTAATCTTTCCAGTTATTCAAATATACCATAGCTATTCGAACACCTGAAATTTCTTCTTCCTATGGATAAAATGGCGGGTGAGTGTGTATGATAGAGTTCAGCGATTCTAAAAGTGTCTAGAACTGAAATCGCCGAATCTGGTTCCACTTCCAATTAGGAAAGACAAAAAAAGAAGCAGTTTCACTTTCGGCTCCTAGAAAGTCTATTCGGAACCAGTAGGTGTGGATATAATCGTAAGGTTCCTCTCTTCATCCGCAGAGATCCACACCCTAGGACAAGAATCGTAGATATCGTTGACGAGCCACATTGTTTCTCAGCTCCGATTAGAGAATATCAACATATACCTCTACTGCCATTGGAACAAGTCCTTGAACTATTGAATCATATCATACCGAATATAGGAAAGCACGTGCGGATAACGAAATACAATTTGACTCCAGATGAATCAACTACCATTCAAAATTTTCTTTATCACTTGTTAAATGCAGATTTGCGTTCAAATCATAGAGATCGGTTAAGAAAATTTTTTTTCCATATTTAAAATTATTTATGACTGCTTTATATAAGCTGGAATCGCTTCGAATAACTGTATATAGAGGCGTGAAACAGGTATATGATAGGGATTTTCAATGACTTCATTAGACATGCTCCTTATTACTGCAATGGAATTCTGTGATGCCATAGGTGAGTATACACTATTCATGATTGAATTTTTCAATGCAAAATACCTTCGAAATCAGTTTTGGTGTGGCTACGAAGATGAAATACTAATAATACCCGGATTTTATTATAGAGTGGAAGGCGTACTCAAGCAAGGCAGTTGATTGAATATTATTCACTTAATCGAAGAAGAGAATCTCTCTTGTCACTTTGCGAAAAAATTTTCTGAAATAATTTAGAGAAAGTTGCTACAAGGAAAGTATTGAGCTGATTATATAAAAAGAAAAGGTTTAGCCTAAGATTACGATTATAGATTACTCCACTAATTATCATATTCAATACATCAAACGTGTCACTGGGTGCAGCTTAAGACACGAGTCATGTGAGGTAAGTGTGGATCTTCTCTTCATCCACATCCTCTAGTGAGATATGAAAAATCCGATAAAAAATAAGCGCCCTCATGCCTTCCTACCAACATTATAACCATTTTACTAACATTCCAGTTAATTGAAAAGTATATACCAACGAATCAAATAGTGGTATACCGACCTGAAATTGCACCTAGAACCTTATGAGAAGTAGATTGTTTTGAACTCAAATTTTCAGAAAATTGTATTCACAGTTTCAGGTCGATATATACCGTTCCATTCACTGGAATTTTATTAAGATGGTTATAACATTGGTGGGAACACATAAGGACACTTATTATTTCGGGAAGTTTCCATATCTCATTAGAGTCTATCTGATGCATAAAATCTGTATCAGTTTAGTCAATAGTTCTTACAAGAATAAAAAAACAAAAGTTTGACAATATTCACCTTTTTAACATTTTATGCATCAATTATATTATATGTCACTTTCAAAATGATTTTTGATACTTCTACAATTGATCTTCTATCCTTAAAAAATGGCAGCTTTAGTAATCTGTGGTAAAGACATATCGATTCCGAATATGACCACAAGAAGCCTTCTTAGATCTTCATGTTCTAGTTTTCTAGAATAGAAAAATATTCATTTTTATCTGTTTCAAATCGGTATATTTTTTTTTTGTGCAGAAAATACAGTCATTGTAATTCATCCATGTCAATATGGAAATCGTCAAGATGATATTATTTTACTTCAAAACTCGTTTTGAAAAGCAGACAAGATAATTATCCTATTCACAACTCGACATATTCTATAATCTGATTAGATCCAGAACAATTATGGCGAAGTATTTTTGTTAGTTTGGAAAATTATCATATGAAGACCTAAAGACATTTCTTATCGTCATATTCAAAATTAGCATGATTGACAAGCCATAGCTTAGTAACTTTGATTTAGAAAGTAATTGATTAATTGAAAATATTTCTTTGTTAGACTTACGTTACTTTCTTTTTTTTTTTTTGATCTTATACACTCGACTTATATGATAAGTTTATTGAAAAAGTATATTTGAAATAAAACACCAATAACAAAGACAAATGACGAACAAAATAAAAATAACTTTGTTTTTTTTTTTCTTTCTTTCTACATAAAAAGTTTATCATTTTATTTTTAAGCATTAGGTGCTAATAAATTTTTAAGAAAATCATCTTGTAAACATCCATTTATAAATTCATCTTTTGTTAATGAATGATCACCATTTAAATCAAGTTTATTCATAATTTTTTCTACACGTTTTGATGGAGAATTTTCACCTTTACGATTTTCTTCTCCAAGTAAATCATAAATAGCCTAAAAAAAATGAAAATAATTAAATTATAAATTAAATTAAATTATAAATACATACAGTGACAATTTGTTCCATTTCTTTTGCATCAACTTTTCCATTCTTATCAATATCTTTTAGAAAAAAAAATATCAAAAATAAAAATGAAACAAAATAATTCCATAGTTTTACTTACCATACATATTAAATGCCATATTGAGTTTTTCACGAATATCTCCATGTGATGTTACAGAAATAGCAATAAGAAATTCAACGAAATCTAATAAATTATATATCAAAAAGAGATTTTTGTTTTTTTTCTTTCATCATATAATATTAAATATTCCTACCAATTTCTCCTGAATTATCAGTATCAAATGTTTTAAATACATGTGAACAAAATTTATCTGCTTTACCAGTTGGATAAAATTGTTTATAAACTTCAATAAATTTTTTCTTATCTAATTTTCCTTTGGGACAATCTTTCTAAAAATAAAACGAGTTCTTATATTTATATATGTATACATATATTTAACAAAAAACAAAAAAAAAAAGACTAGTCAATGTAAAGATTTCCGTTTCTTTACAGAGAAAATAAGCACTTATTAGTTCATGTTGTGCTTTTCATACATATTATTATACTGCTTTTGTTTTTTTTACGATGCTATTAACGCATTCGTCGAAGTTTAGTTTATATATGCATAGGGAAAATAAGACATTGAGAATGAATCCTATTGTTAAAGAAACGAAGTGAAGCGTGAAAGATGTCAGTTCAATTAGTATAAATTGTTCACATATATGCAAAGCAGGAATAGAATCATCAGATTTATTTGTAAGCTGACTATTTAGAATAGAGCTTCTATGTATTTTTTTTTTGCTTTCGTTTGTTTTCAGATGGCACAACAAAGAAGAAATTGTCCCTTTTATTTAGCCTTCTCTGAAAGCTCTATCTATATGATTATATTAGCTGCCAGATGAAAACGATGTTAGGACAAACTTGTCTAGTATGTTTGTGCTTATCCACATAACAGATGTGCAAAACGCAGACATATATCAATGATTGTTGACGTTTTCTCGATGAAGTATATCATTAGATTTAAAGGAATAGATAATTACATGTTTAAAACATTGTATAATAGTACTAACCAGCCAATGGAATAAATATTTACATGTATAGCAATCTTCTATTCATCTCTTGGGATCCACAGATATATTCATAGACACAAATAAAAAGATCCATATATTCGAGAAGGACAAAATAATCAAGTGTATATCTGTTGATAGGATTATGAAAGAATCTATGATCTAATTTAGTAATCTCTATAATTTGCAATAATAGTTACTTTATTCTTATAATTCTAAACTTTAGATAATACAATCAAATAAAACTTTCATATATCTTTGCTTATATATAAAATATAAATAATCTTAAATTAACATATCATTAGAAATGTTCATTAATAAGTAGATCTTACTATCAACATATTTTCTTTTTAATAATACATAAAAACTTACAAGAAAACCTTGATGCCATTCCATAATTTGTTTTCGATTAAAACGTGTATTTTTAAGTAATAATTGAATTTCTTCTTCTGTTAATTGTGTTGCACGTTTTTTTGATTTTGATGTATCCGAACCCATATCTATACTGAATGATTTTTTTTTTTTTTACGTAATGAAATAAACGGATTGTTTTATCTTTGTCTACTTGCTAGTAAAGAACACTAAATAGAAATAAAGTGTCGGCAATCACAAGAGAGAGAGAGAGAGAGAGATACAAAAAAAGAATATGTCTAAAAAGAGAGCAATAGTTATAGAGAAAGAAGTAGAAGAAAACGAGAAAGGAGCATCACGTCTATTCATGTCGACAATATTAGTGTGTTTCTGTCCGATTTTAGCGATAGGAAAAAAAGAGAAAAAAAATGTCTATTACTCAACGAATAAAACAACATAATAGAATAGAATGATAGCAATATGTTCTACTATTATAATTTAATTTTACAGATCCGTTATATTGTTAATAATATCTCAAGAATAAGTACTATCATTGAGTTACATTTACTAATATAGACAAGTGTCAAATCAACAATTTTTTTTTGCTACAATATAGATCAATCGAGCTTGTCTAACGAATATTAATAGTTATGTACAGTATTTATCCAAAGGAAAAGGAATAATTCTCTTGGATTTTATAAACATATTTATCTATTATAATAATACTTCGATCAAGCTTTTATCATATCAAGAAAAATTTATTGTTTATATATTACTATCCGATATTGATGAATTTCATATAAGAGAAATATATTCGGCTCATTTACATTTGACAAAAAGTTGATGTAAAGTATTTCTTCGTTTACTTATATATATATAGATAATGAGTCTCCAGAGAAGTAATAAGATTCATATATTTGAATATAATGATTTAATTAAATCCATCAGTTGACATTGCCTTGAAAATAAAATTTTTTCGTGCTCTCACCTTCAAAAATCAATCTTGGATTGGATATATTTCAATTGCATGATATTTTTAGAATATCTTGAAGTTGTAATAGAGAAGCTGTGCTAAAATTTCACAGCCCTGTATCATAATGTTTTCGAGATATATTATTCATCAAACAAAGTTCAAAAATAGATCATTTAGCTGCTTGAAAATTCTTTATGCACTCTCATTCTACATGTATTTAATAGGTTTTTTCTTTTTTGTATTTAAAAGAGCTTGTTAAACTCTTACTTTTTATATGGAAAACAATCATGACTAGTTCAATATCTTGAAAAACTCTCAAAATATAGTCATCTATTTATAGAAGTTCTTTTTTTGTATATAATAATTAAAAAAAAAAGGTTAATTCCAATGAATGAGATTTGTCAGACGCTGCAGTTTCACATGCTCTTGTAAATAGAAAAAAAAAAGGACAGTTGGCTATAATGAAGCTCCGTTGAGAATTCTGAAATACGAGATCAGAAAAATATCAACGCAAAAGAAGAAGAAGAACGACGTGTGAAATAAAAAGAATCATATTGTTTGTCACAAACTCGATCTCAAATTATATTTCTGTACATTTTTTATCTTAATTTCGCTAATTTTCATGATAATGGACCTTTTGATGTGAGAATGAAAGAGATTTAATTATTATTGTATATCTTATCATAGAAAGATAAATACTTTTTTTTTTTTAGTAATTCCATTGGATGATTATCGATTAAACAATATTCAAGTTGTTGATTAATATAGAACTTATTCGATTAGACAGGCTATTATTTTTGAAATATGAAAACAGATGTCAAAATGATTAATTATTTTAATATGAATTATAATCGAATAATCAATAATTCTGATATATACGATGAATGTTCTTTTTTTTTTTATGAATGCAGATAATTATTAATGACATATAGTATTATGAATCATATTAATCGAAAAATTATTGTCTTGTTCATTTGTATTTTTGAATGAATCGAAAATATTTCTTCAATTTAAAATCTCACCAAAAAAATTAATTTCTATACAGATATAATCTCTAACTGAATATATCGATATAACATTTGAATACTTATAACGAAATTTTAAATAACAAGAATAATAATAAAATAAATATAAAAATAGAATATTGAATTTTTTGAAATAGATCAAAAAGATTTAATTTTTTATTCAAATGATGAACATATTTGAAAAGAACATGCATAGTAGAAACAAATCAATTATTGTCGTAAACATTCATTTAAGACTTTTCATAAGCCAGTAATCAGTCTCAGACGATATTATTCTGAACATACGATTCAAAATGATTCTGAAGTATATGAACATATCATATGTTCGATTTCTTGTATTTTCAAACTGATTATTCTATATATAGTTTACCTGATGATTAGATACCTATCGAAAACATATTGAAATGAAATGTATAA
>CAJNOL010002312.1:23536-41246 GCA_905250125.1 Rotaria sordida | reverse complement strand
ATGATAAACTATATAAAATCAAACCCATAATCATTCATTTACGTGAAAGATTCAGAAAAATTTTAGTTCCTTATCAAGATTTATGTATTGATGAAAGCTTGATGTCGTATAAATGCCGACTTAGTTTCAAACAATACATTCCATCTAAAAGGAGCAGATTTGGAATCAAAATATACCTTATATGTGGTGTTCATACTGGGATTATCTTAGACTTCATTATTTACACGGGAGCCACCACTGATATAATCAAACTTCCAGATGTCGGAATTTCTGGTTCAATTGTTATGACTCTGATGCAAACTTACTTAGATAAAGGTCATAATTTATTCTTAGATAGTTGGTTCACAAGTCCTATACTTTTTGAGACGTTACATGCTAGGTAAACTGGCGCATGTGGTCCTGTAAGAGTAAATAGAGTGAGTTTACCACAATTCGAAGATAAAATTAGTAGTGGTCAACAAGTTTATAAAAGTACAGATAACATGGTGGCACTGGAATGGTATGATAAAAGGGAAGTTACAATTCTATCTACTATTCATCAACCTCAAATGAGATTTACAGGAAAAAATAATCCAAAAACTAAACAACCTATTCGAAAACCAATTTCGATAATCGATTATAATTCTAAAAGAGGAGCAATTGACAAAGTTTACATGCAAACTAGCTTTGCTGAATGTATAAGAAAATCTGTCAAATGGTATAGAAAATTATTTTTTCATATGCTTGATTTATTAGTTTTCAACACATATTTGCTTTACAAAATGAAAATCGGGGAAAGACCTCAATTGATAGACTTTCGTTTACAACTTATACGTGAAATTTTACAAACTTATCATACTCTAAAACCAACAATTGGACGATCTGTACATGGCTGTAAACCAACTAGACTTACTGGTAGACATTTTCCTACTATTGTGCCTCAAACAACTGAAAGAAAAAATTCTCAAAGAAAATGCTTTGTTTGTGCAAATACTAATAGAAAACCTAGAACGAGAACAGATTCACGTTATATGTGTAAAGACTATGACGTAGGTCTTTGCGTAGTTAATTGCTTCGAAGAATTTCATACTTTAGTAAATTTTTAGTTTTTTTTTCTGACATGTTTTTTTTTTCATTTCAAAATAAACTAGTTGCATTTTCTAAATGAAATCTAACTGCAGCAATTACGACCATTAATGACTTTCAGAACATAACTAGTTTTGGTAAGACAGTTTCATTTTTTTGTGAAAAAATAAGTCCGCCGTCAAAGGGTCAATAACCCTAGGATTGGATCGAACAACACTATGTTTTGCCCTTACAATAGCGAAGAAAACTTTTCCTGATTTATTTTTATACCTAAATTACACATGCCTTGAGATTCAAGGATCTTTGTCCAAGTACGTCATGGGCACGCCATATTTTAAATTCATTAGTTTCTTGGTGAAAGTGATCATTTGATCCAAACATGACCAATCTTTCTGCTCAACAGTACACACCCTTCCATTGTAAGATTGCAGTTTTCCTATGTAACTCGACAGTCTGTATCCATCGAAAAAAACAAAAACAATTTTCTGCTTAAATTTTGAATTTCTCACACCTTATTCTTAAGAACAGATTGGAAAAAGTACAATGTAACTTTTGAACGTTTAACGATCGTTTCAGCGGGTATATGCAGATTATTGAAAAGGGAGAATGTATCGTATTTGTGAAAAAATCTCCATGTCTAGAAAAGTGCGACAGAAGTGTTCTCATTATATAAGAGAAAAGAATTTCTTCGAACTTTGTTTATATGAACAGCGATTCATGGATATACGATTTTACCTTAGTTTTGCTTAGTTATCATTTTCGAGTAAATACGAAGGAAAGGATTTTTCAATCTTTCTAACTCGACATATTTCTTTATGTAATTGAAGGCCCGCTCACTTTTAGAAATCGGTCACCATCGATTGAGCAGCTTCTGTGGAAGTCGGTCGTGGCTTATATGAAATGGCTCATATAGAAACACAGGCATTTATACCATGTTTTACACTTTTATCCTACAGTAGATTACTATAACAGCTTTTGTTTGTATATTGCATCCATTTAGTATCAACTGTATATTTATGATGTGGATGTGGGTGTCTGTGGTTAAGTCAGATCCACATTCAGACCCACACCACAAACTATATGTATTTCAAGATTTATTTCAATGACAGACAGCGGGGAAAGAAAAAAGGGAATGCCACTCGGAAACTGGTATGATTAATAGATTTGTTAGGAAAAAAGTGAAATATTCAAAAGGATTTTAAGTTATGTTTCATCAATGCGCTTGTTCCAGCAGTCTGGCCGTAATGTAGAATTGCCCATCGGCTGAGGAATGTGTTTTTATGCTGTTCAAGTCGATATTGGGTGGCAACGTAATTTTCTTGTAAAAGGAGGCCCGCGAGGATGAGGGCAGTGGATGATCATTTTGATGTTGAGCTTGAACAATCAAATCATTGCCATTTACCGAGACCTGAATTTCGTTCGGTCCATAGTTAGGAAGATCGATTTTCATTTCGATTCCACGATGATCACGATCGTCGATGAATACTTGCGGTCGAAAACTGTTGCGATAGAAAGCAGCCGGATAGAATGGACTGGAATACAACGATCCAGTAGAATTGGTGCCAAGTCGCCGAGAATATTCGCGTATTTCGACATTGTTTGATGACGATTGATGAAACGTCGCAGGTAAACGATGAGAGCTGAACGTATCGTGATAGCCACCGTCTCCCGATGGCAATTGACTCTTCCAACGGTAATCATTCGAAGACATGTTCATAGAAAATCAATCGTATCGAACAAAGAGATCTACAAAGTGAACAGATTACTGTGTCTTATCTCAGCTCATTGTGCGTTCTAAGCAGTCAAACATTTAGGGGAAACGATTTTATACTAATAACCACAGTAGCTGTCTGTACGTTTTAACTTCCAATTCAAAACACGTCAAAAACTAGACAGTATCATCACACTCAGTCCATGAACACATCGTGGAAAGTAACTGTCACACAAGAAAGGCACTTAAAACTGGTTTTCACTGATTCCTCGCTGCTTGTTCTCAATACGAAATATTCTTCACATGGAAAACAGGTCATGATGTTACCGGTAAGAGATTTTTACGTTTTTTCTTTGCATAAAATTCGCATTTTAGAACGGTTCATGCTATCTGTGGTGAAAGTAGCTAGTTGTGACATGTTTTTATAGAGACAAAAAAGGCAAAAACGCACAACAGGAATTGCACATTTGAATACCTTTTTCCAAATATTCGATTACTAGGAAGATCTTGCACCATTAACGAGCACCAAATTCAATGTAAAATGTCGCCGACTGACACTTGCTTTTCTCGTTGTGCTCACAGAGAGTGCTATTTGTAGAGTAGAGTGGGGTGATTGCAGAAGAAAAATTGCTTTTTCCACTTGTACACCCTAGAACTCGATCAATATTTGGAAATTTTTCTGAATTTTTTGCTAGCATGAAGATGATTGTTAGCTCTACAAGCTCATGTAAAAATGATCAACATCTACCTAGTCAAGGTTGTTCAATTGCTGTTTTTCTAGTTAATACTATCACTTGTCTGCAATTACCCCATATGGGACAGTTGCATACATACACAGAAAGGGTGGGGCAACTGCAGACGACAATGGAAAATAGCGTATTAGTTACCCTGTATCCTTAACCACAACATTGTGTACACTGAAGCATTTCAAAAATTGAAAGAATCAGAGAAGATGGTAAAGATGGTCAGTTGTGAACATGAAGACAGTAATAGTAACAATTATAAAATCTTCCATATTAAAGAGTAGACAAATTTCTATAAAGATGACTTTTAGAAGGAACTTCCATAAATTGACACATGGATATGCTACAACCGCAACTTTCACTAGTCTTATGCTGATGTGAAAATTTAAGCAAAAAAGCTCGCTGAAATGCGCACATTTTAAGCCGTTGGAAAGTGCTTGCAATTACGTCTCTAAGCACTTTTAATCGCTTCTCAATCAGACAAACAATAGAAAAGAAAGCGTCTAAATTTTAATAAAAATAAAATCGCTAAAAGCGCATATTTTTACGATTTTGTTTTTGTCCAAAATGCTTAATGCGTTTTTACGCGTTTGATTTCTGAACCGAGTAATTTATTAGAGAAAATAACCCTATCCATAACTTAGTTAACATGAAAAATAGTTCAGATGAGTTCTTAGTTATTACAAAATTTACTCAATTCAGATATCAAATGCTCAGTAACAAGTGAAACTGTACGATAAAAGCTATCTTAACTGCAAGAATCTCATCTAATCACTGAATTTTGGATGGAAGTAACATATATAAAAATGTTTGATAAGTGTCAGATCCATTTCGACTTTTTTTGTCTCTTTCAAATATTTCAAGTTGAACAAGTGTTGAGAATACATTTCGAAGACTACATCTAAGCAAATATCCAAATCTTATTTACTAAACTGCTATCATCAGTAAAAAGTGCATTAGTGGAAAACATTTATTAAATATTAAAATAATTCTAACATGTATTTTATATAGTTGAATGCTAAACTAGGTACGAATGTCAGTTTTCATATACTTAAGATAAAAAATATAATGTAAAAAAATTATAAAAAAAACAATCTAATGAAATTATTTTAAGATGATTCTCGATAAAGTACTTTCTTATTAATCATGGCAGTGAAGTTTACATAGATTTTGGATAATAATACAGATGTTACTTATTAAATATATATATATTCTCAATCTCTGTCTGACATAAGATACCGGAAAACTATAAAAAATTGGAATAGATTAGAAATTTATAAAACATCGAACATATTATCAAAACTTATTAATAATTTCTAACTAATGCTATTCGCTTCTTCCTTATTTCTGCTGATCGAAACAGAAAAACTAAACAATGAAAATTCTATGTTGCTCTACATAATAAATAGAAAGATAAAAGACTGACATGATCGATAATGTTCGATCGCTTCATATGTATCTGTGTTACCTATGTTAGAATAAAATATTTCAGTGAAACCAGTAGAATTTGGATAAATGCAATTAGTTTGAAAAAAAAATATCATATTATGCACGAATATATGACTGATTGAGCAAATCACGGAAAGGGGCGAGATAGATAACCGAACTAGTACAAGAATAAAAGAAACTAAATTCATGAGAATTGAGAAGAAAAAATGAAAATACATTTCTGAATGTTCATAAATGACTGGATCATTCAAATCACTGTTTTTGAACTTGAAATGTTTACTCAGAATGACGAAACCTAAAACACACTGTCACTAGAGGTTAGGTAAATAAAACGCCTCGAAATATTGTTTTAATTTCAATGTCTCCATAATGAATTTATATTTTGTCTTCGCTGATCTAAGTGAAGATTTTATTTCGAATATATTGTACTACTCTCCTTTAACTCATAGAAAAAAAATTATTACGCATATGATTAGTCGAAAATATCATTTAATTCGTGAAAGAGAAATCTCCAAAAGACTACGTTTGAATGGATTCTTATTTTCAGCTCGTATGTTGTCGCTAGACTTTAAACAGGTATTTTCAAACACGTTGACACGCATTTTGTTTTCATTAAAAACGCAGACAAGTCGTTCAAGAAGGAATTTTTTATGATACGTTTTATTAGGATGTCACGAATTTTATATATATATGCGAACTGTTATAGGGAACAGAGCGACCAACATTTCTCGACAACTATACAAAAAACCAATAACTGAAAAAATCGAGTCGAGTACTATAAAGAAAATAATTTTGTGAAAAATTAAAGAAGAGATTGTATGTCGAATCGTTGCAGGGAAAAAATTTAATTGACGAAAGAAGTACCCGAAGTGTTCTCTCGACTTAGAGCTCATATTTTGCCCACATTAAGATATTAGATGGCTAAAAAATGATCACATGTCACAGAAAAGTTAGAAAATTGAACAGTTTTGAAAATAACAAAATTTCAGGCCAAAATACTATCGTTTGATTTTTCGATGATTGTCTTGCCTGAATATTGACATTGAGGTCTACTAGCGGGCAAAATATGAGCTCTAAGTCGAGGGAACACTTCGAGTACTTTCCTTGTTAGGGATTGTTAGTGATTTGAAACTGTGGGCAGGTAATTCTAGGATTTCACGAATGATCGTTCACACGACATATGTCACTGAAGCTTTGAATAAATTTGAAACTCTAGTTTGCTTTAAAACGCCATCTAGCAAACGGTTTTGTGTACAATTTACTACAATAATAATAAAAATTCTATACGCGTCTTATAATTATGACAAAGGAAAAATGATAGATTTTACTACAAAAGTTGAAGACAGTGAACCGTTGAATAATTTGAATAAACAGTAATGTAATTTCTAGTGGTCATTTCCAAGAAAGTAAAAGAGATATTGTCAGAGGCAACGAATGGATGAAGATGTAGATTACAAAACTCGATGTCGAAATTGCATATTTAGACTAAGAATCTACAATGTAATAGAAGGAACAGAAATATTTTGAAAAGAAAAGATCTAAATGAAATATGATGATGATGAGTGTGATATACAATTGTTCTCCGTCTTGTAAACCGCTATTGCGTTTGACTACCTCCCTAGAATTTCTTTCAAATTGGAGCAAAGAATATCTATATCAAAAGTAATTATGTAAGCTGCCGACCATGTTTTGCAAGTGACTTTCAGCTTTTCTATTTTGCTAGAGAAAATAAAATTTTGATAGCATGGTCCATATATAACGAAAAACTTTCGCGCCACCATTGAAGAAGCGATCGACAAGCACTTGTAATCAAGATATCCATGTTCGACGATATTATTGGTGCTCTCGTAATTTCTTCCTTCTCAAACGAATATGAAAAGGCTTTCGAATGAAGTTGAATATAACATACAGTTGGTAAAAAAAGAATTGTTTTTTCTACTTTTTATGAATGTCTCAACCGATCGGGCTGTAGTTGAACAGATAGGCTTTTTCTCAAAAATGTTTTGAACTAAACATTCTGAAGATAGAAGAGTCGTCAAACTGGACAAAACGGAGAGATTGCAAGTACAATTTTCATCTTGATATTCTTTATGAATAGTTCTTACGGATTATTCTCGCAAAACATGTTTTCTACTTAATAGAATCATAAAAGAAAAGAAAAGACAATAAGAGTCTCTGCTTGTAAAAAGAGTAGATTATTTTTTGGATTCTTCAGGCACAGAAATTGATTTTAGAAGATCCGAAGATCTTCCCATATGGTAGATATCAATAACGAGATTTATTTATACGAACACACAAGAATCGGGAATTTTTTTGATTTCCAAAAAGATATCACACCGTTTCGTTTTTGATGGTGTCAATATGCTTCCTTACACTGTTAGATTACTTTTTGCAGAAATCTGCAAAAATGAATATGAATATGCGACGGTGAAGGATTTGGATGAAAGATCTGAATAACGTAAGAACTTGAAGTAATAAAAAAAAAGTAACATTCCTCTTGTTCTTTGGGAAAACTCAAAAATATTAACTTTTTATATTCCAGTTGCAGCTTATCGTCTTAAATAGTTTGTCAAATATGTTCGTATAATTTGTAATTTACTCATAATTTCTATCATATGAGAATAATTGATTAACTTTAATTAAACTTGGAATAATATGAAATTATCCTACGGGGAAAACTTTTGGAATAGTGTAGACATTTTATTGTATTTTTTACCTACTAGAATATGTTAGTGTTAAGTAGAACGATGACGACGAATGAATGCAGTGAAAAATATTAGATGAAAAACTGATAGTCTATTTCATCTTTTTTTCTTGTTCATTTTTCTTTTAGACATTTTTTTCTCTCCGTTTTATTTTGCAAAAACCAGTAGATATTAACATTTATTTTTCTTTTGTAATAAGAGGAAAACGTTTCGGAAAATACTTTTTTAATAAGAGAAGAAAGCGGTAAAGGGAAGAAAGAAGCAAAGTAAATAAATTGTTTGAAGTCACATATTCATAAATAAGCGAAGGAAAGAACACCGAGATGCGTTTGTTCTATCCGTAAAAACTAATTTATATAAAAGCAATTTAAAAAATGCATTGTGAAAGTATATTTTACGTTTTCTTCGCGGAAAAATACTTTCTCACAGTTATAAGACATAATCGGTATAGAACGTATTTCTATAAAAAAAAATCCTTATAATTTAGAAACGTATTTAGTGTAAGAACACAGGTTTTTTTGTGGAACAATCGGGAAAGTTTTCTTTCAAACGAGTTCTAAAGGAACGCTAAAAATATCTCAAGAATGCGATTTATTACTAAAGGAACGTTGTTTGAAATTGTTCTTTCTTATAGCTTTTTTTTCATATGCATAATCAAATAATTTATTTGCTGAAATTCTTTTTTTTTCATATATAGATGTTTAATCACAGTGAATCATGTTTTCTCCAAGATAAAATTTAATATTTCGGACAACTGATTGTTTCATAATAATAAGTGATTCATTTATTATTTGAAAATCTTATGTTTAAGATAAATTCGATTGTTGTGAAACGCAATTGGACATGATAGTGAGAAAGGACGGGAGACGTTTTGCCTTGATATCGGTCCCTATAGAAAACATAAGCAGTTTCACATGAAACTTCCGGCGGGTGGGCATGGGTGTGGGAGAAGCGAAGACCCACATCCACATTTACCCATGAAATATACAATGATTCTTCGAATCAATGTGGCCATTACAACAAACACATTTGATAAGCATTTTTATGTAAATGACTGTTAGATTTTCTGCTACTATTCGTTATTTCTACCTCCGTGATATACGTAAGCCGAAAGATAATTAGTATAATCAGTGATCTATATAGGACTAGAAATCTCACCTAAGTACGTCTTACCTTAACCTTGATTATTAATAATATGGGCATACAATGATGAGTTTAAGATTCATGAGTTTGTTTATTGGAAATACATATATGGTGAGGTAATAATGAAGATAACAGACACAATACTGGACATGAAAGAATACGTTCAACGAGAAAAAGGTGAAAAAAAAACAAAAAAGGTATATATGAAACAGAGAGAAGATAATGAGACTGAACAAAAGTGTTACCACTTAGAATAACAAAAAGCTACTCAAGAAAAGTGGGAAAAAAACTATACACATATATTAGGAAAAAAGATGACCACAGACTACACGAAATATTCGAGTTTCAAGAAGTTTACAGTTTATTATGTGCTCACACTACTAAATTTCATCAACGCTTAGTTTTCCTTTTTCGTCATGGTTGGATGGAGCAGGGCCATTTACATAAGAAAAAACAATATCACGCATATTAAAAAGTAAATTCAACGAAGTTTAAGACAACATGTTTTTAATTATATGGGTAATAAACAAAAAATTTAAATTGCTGTCAAATTGCTATTGAATATGTGTGATATTGCTTCTTCCTATGTAAATAGACATGTCCCATCCAACTATGACGAAAAAAGAAAACTAAAGGTTGATGAAATTTCGTAATGTGAACACATGACAAACTGTAAATATTTTAAAATTCAAACATTTCTGTCTGTGCACGCTATTGGTAGCTCATGTTTTAAACTAGTTGGTCTGCACGTGGGAGCATTCATTTGATTCGACGATGAGCAATCTTCTTAATGTGTCGTTGCATGACCTTCAATTGTTAGTTAATATAAAAAAACGCTAGCAAAAGACACCTAGAACCGGATTCTTTTACAAAGCTCAAAACTCTGTTTACGAAAAATATGCGCAAACGAATCATATATATAAACAATATAGATAAAAAAAATCTTACAAAAAATAATAAAGGTTATAGGACCTAAATTTCATATTATTTTCCAAGTTTTCCTCTATTCAAAATTCCTTCAATAAATGTTTTTAAGCTAAAATGTGTTTACAAAATCGTTCAAAAAAAAAAAATTAGCATTCATTCTTAAGTTCAGCAACGCAACAATTTACTGATATATTAAAGCACTCGTCAGTGGCTGCAGAGCTCAGAAACTGCAAGAGATTAAGAAAGGAAAGAAGATAACGGAATACGGATCTATAATATTAATGAATTATACTTATAATTACTTTTGCTAGTAAAGCCACCATCTAAAAACATTTGGAATTCGGCAACAAATCAGAAAAATCAAAAGACATTAACTTATGCATATTTTTTTAACGTTATTAGTACTCTGTTGGGTCCAAAAAGTTTTGGCCTATCAATAAAAAAACTTGCCCATTTCACCCATTAGTTTTTTTCGACACAAAAGAAGTTTTCCCATTGGTCTAAAAATCCTGATTACGCCGCTGTAAGAGTATTCGTAATTTTTTGTAGTCAATCTTTGGTTTTTACTCGAATGTATCTATACAACTTTTGTTCAAAATTTAATTCTCTATCGAATGGAATGTAAATCGTCTGCCAAAGTATGTATACACACCATCTAAAATGAATGATTCTTTGACTCATAGAAGGTCCAATAGGGTCTATATAGCTGAGTATCAAAGTAAGGGAAAAGCTTGACCGATCAAGTTGAAACTTATAGGAGTGACTACTAACTCGGAGCCCTACAATTGCTGAAAGTTTCATGTGAAACTGCTTATGTTTTCTATAGGAGCCGATTATCAAGGCAAAACGTCTCCCGTCCTTTGGATCCTCTTCCACAGATCGTGACAGACAGACAGAACGGCTCAGGAGAGAAGCAACGATTTTAGAATTTTTAGATTTTTTAAATCTCTAAGGATCTTGTTCAGTCTTTCGGGATGTTTTTAGACTTCTGAGACTTTTTTTGAGATTTTTGAGGCTTTGATTACCAGCAGACAATTAACGGTCATAAATGCATTTTGACGCTTTTTTCACGTGTTTATCGACAAAATTTTTACGTTAAACGCCTCTTAATAGTTTATCTCTCAAAATTCTGGCCGAAATCATTAAAAAGGCCTTAATATCGTGTTTTCTCGGGAAAAAACACATTTAAACGATTTTTTTTTCGCTTAGCTGTGGTTATCAAAAAATAAGTTGTAACTTGAAAAATTATATTATTGTAACGTTTGCAGTAAGTAGAACCACTATCACGTGCTAGTTGCTAGCTGCCAGTAGTTGTTACTACTCATCTATTGCTAGCAAGTAGTAAGTAGTTAGTTTAACTAGTCTACAGTATCGATATGTGATAGAAAATATTTAAATGACGTACCAATCACTAGTGAATAATAGATTTGCTAATTCTTTAAGTGGTAGTAAGTGTTGGTATTTATCGCTAATTAGTAATAAGTAACTGATGATGACAATGCCTATATGTTACTAATGGAAAATGAAAGATTAACTACGGTACTTATTGCTGCTATGTACGAATTGCAAAGAAAGTACTTTCCACTATTAATAAACAAAGTTAAAGTAATGAGGAGCATAAAAATCTATTTGAAAGAACTCTTCGTAATGTGTCTCTATCATGGTTTTAGACATGTTCTCACTGTATCTTCTCATCAATGTCTCTGTGTTAATAATTAGACTATCAGCAACAGACATTCTATTGACTTTTTTCAAAGTACATAATTATATCATATTGTCCAACGCCTGTTTATTGTACTGCATATTTAAGAAAGTTAAGTCTAGTTTGATTGTACACTACAATACATTAATGAGTGAATGGATAATAATAACGTTCAAATCTTTATATGGCACTTGAATAATTCTCCTTCGATTGTCCGTTCTTTTCTTTTTCATATGTTCATTTATGTTCCATCTTATTTAGACAGTAGTTATCCAGCTTAGTTATCGACTTAAGTTCTACCACATAGTTAGAATTAGTGTACGGTTAGGTATAAGTAATGCATACCTGTATTGTGTGTATGAGAAGAAATATTCAACTCAGATAAGTTTGTTTTCTGAAGAAAATCTGTCAATATGATAGAAAGAATCAAGCATTTAGTGTATCGTTCACAATGGTGATCTTTTTTTTTTTGAAAAAGTTCTGATATTGATTAAGATACAATGATCAATATCTGTAAGTTAGACAAAATATAGAGGTGAAAATCACTCCTTAAGAATTAGATTGACAGTATTCTAAAGTTATTCTTCAGTTAAAGTGTTTAATGAGATATTTGAGAGCGTTAGAGTTTCAACTAACTATAAAAATAACTCTAAGTCTTCGATATACATCGATTAAAATAACGATAAATTTATTGTTGCGTATCGAGCGAAACATTTATCAGTAATTATAATTCGGATTGTAGTTTTCTAAGTATTAGAAGCTTGTTATATGATTAGTCACTCACCATTCTCTCTAGTCAACCTTTGAGTTGATCTTAATATTAAACCTTTATCCATTCAATAATCCATCTGGTCAGTTACTTTAAATGTGAAACTTTAGTTTCTTCGTATACAAAGAATTGACATTAAATCTGCAAAATACAGAATATTTTTTGCTTCATTGTTATACGATCTTGTATTGTAAATGACATTTTAGAACTCAGCTACCTGATATTTGAAAAATAACTTAGTATTGACATTTTTCAATGTAATAGAATATGTAAAGCAAAAAAAAACACATAGAGCAAATGAGATTAGATTTCAGCTTTTGAAAGAATGAATAAAAAAGAAACGATAATCTGAAAAAGTAATCTTGTCCTCAAAATTACAATAAGTTGTCTTGATGTAGCTGCTTTTCTGGGCTCAACACAAAGCAATTACAAGATGTCCCAAAAGTTCCTATCCAAAAATGTTTTTCCATATGATAGGTAACACCATCAAGTTTTTATTTCTATGAACAAACTAGAAAAATGTTCCTTAAAGTAATTATGATCGGCCGCGTTACAAAAATTTAGCCTTTTTTTCTAATTTCCTAATAATATTTGACTTCACTATTCGAGATTTGAACAATTTAAAGATCAGAATGATTCTGGAAATCGAAGTGATTACAAAACAAGCATTGCCATAATATTATTATAGGACCAGAAAAAATGTTGAATTTTCGTATTTTACCTGAACATAATAAGCACTTTAAAAAGCACTTTTATAGTTTGTCTATAGAAATAAAAACTTGGCGGTGTCACCTATCATAAGAGAAAAATTAATTGATAAAGGCCAATAAATGAAGTTATGCGAAAAAAAAATTACCTTCGATGATAAGCATAATGTCTATATTTCATTGCATCATACGACTCAAACGATCTGAAGATACACATCCTGCACTGCCCAGTGGCCACTCCATGGAAGAGAAAAATGGACGTGAATGCAAAGAATCCATGAGAGCAAACAGTATTAGCAGTAGACAACGTTTGAACGAGTAGAACAGCGTGTAAAAAACTCGCAGACAAAAGATAACATCGATATGAAAAGATGAACGTGAAAGGAAGATTCAAGTTCAGGCTAATTTCACCATCAAAAGAAAAAAGCTTTCAGCGTAGTCCTTACGGGATTAAAATGTGGGTGTGGTAATGCCTTCTTTCTATCAGCACCCATACTAAATTCATCTTCATTGTCTTTTATCACAACTCCAATGAACGATATTTGGCTATGATGCCTCATTGACACCGATGCTACTTACCCATTTATACATACATCTACTTTATCTAGAATCCAACACTTCCCCATTATGAAGGTGAAAGAACAGCTCGCATTCACGGATGGAACTTACTGCGATTATGAATGCATTCCCATCTGTCGTCAACTACAGAACATACATCCCGATTGCGAACTCAACAAAAAGAACTTGCCACATACTAATTCATATGAACATCAGATTCTTCACAGTTCAACCATCCAACCTTCAATGTTATCATATTAGAGTGCATACGCACAATGATTATGAATCTCTTCAACCAGTGATCGAACGACAAAAGCAATGCCAATTGAACACTTCTGATCATATGGATCTCGATTTTGATTGATTGCTAGACTATATGCACGATTTCGATGGGAAGTCAGTTATTCATGCTTTATTAAATGCTCGAAAGAATTCGAAAATGTCTAAAAGCAAAGGGTGGACATTTTCTCTAAATAAACTTTTGTTCGCCGATTTACTTCAGTTAACATCGTATTATTGTGAAAGAAAATATTAACATAAATGAAGTCTTAATTATACACATTTTCGATTATTCTAATGAGTAAAACATGCAAAGAGACTTGTTATCTTTCCTTTTCTTTAATGGAGATTTTTAAAGTTATACTTAACAAACAAAGAAAAACATTTTAAAACTCGTGTAAAAATTTACTAGATACATAAACTCAAGTTTTACTTCTGATAAAAGAGATGTACGGAAGAATAGACTTCTTCATTTTTCAGTTTACTAACATCGCAATAGAGACATGGTTGAAATAGAAGGTGTGTTTAACTACGAATATGATAAGAAATAATAATAAAAAAAACAAGACTAACTGAAAGATAAAGCATAGGTTCGAGCATATCTATGTTGATAAAAGTCCGAAACAAACTCATGTGATGCAGTAGGTCAAAGAAATAATAAATATAAGACGCGAATTATACGAACACCATTATTTCTGTATACTTATCTTTTCTATTTCTGAGTATCTGCAATGACGACTACTTTAACTAAAACAGAAACAGCTGCATTTATAAATGAAATAGAAGCTATATATGAAGAACCTTCTATAGCGTATAAACTTCGTGCAACATCAACATGGGTCACTAAGTCATTTAAAGAACGCACTATTTTAGAACGTCTAGCCTCGATAGATCTTGCTAGTCAAAAATGTTATCAAGTTCAACCGAAAAATCCAAATCCACCACCAATACATAATATTTGGCTTGAACGTTTATGGTTAACTTGTACGATTTCTCCAGCATTGATTATTCAAGCTCTTTGGTATCATTTTGTACCTAAAGATAATCATTATCATACATGGCATCCTCTTTTTGCATTCGTTTTTTATTTTTTGGCATTTTTTATTTTTACCTTACAACTTGTTGGTCGTACTCATTATTACATGAAGTATTATGGTACTTTTGATGAAGATAATCGACCACGTGATTATGTTCCAGATAAACTAGTACCTCGATTTATTATCAGTGTTCTTATTTATCTATTAGCACGTACAGCTGGTGGTCTTATTCTTGGTGGCTATGATCGTAATGAACCACCATCACTTGGTCATACTATTTCATGGTTTTTTATTATCAAAATTGGTCTATGGTTAATTATTTTTGATTTTTTCTTTTATAGTTATCATCGTACAGTTCATACTGTTCCTTTCTTATGGAAATTTCATAGTTTACATCATTGTACTAAACATCCTACTCCAATACAATCAATTCTTGCTGGTGATATACAAGAATTAATTGAAATTTTCTTAATACCACTTTTTACTTCATTTGTTTTTCATTTAACAACACATGAATTTTGGATTGTTCAATGCATACTTATTTATATAGAAGCTGGAGGTCATTCGGGTATACGTGCTTATTTACCACATGTAATTTTATATGAAGTTCTACAACCATTTGGTATGGAACTGTGTGTTGAAGATCATGATATACATCATCGATATGGTAAGAGTGGTATGAATTATGGAAAACAGACAAGAATTTTCGATCGACTCTTTGGTACATTATGTGAACGAGTTGAATGTGTACAGAAGTAAGGTGGATGGAAAGGTTCACAATAAACATTAAACAAGATTTTGTTGCAATGTTTTGTATATAAACAAATTTCTGAAAATAAAGAATTTCTTTTGTTTTTTATGAAAAATACTTGTATGACAAGTGGTGGTCACCTTACGGATTCGCTCATTGTTTATTGAAAGAAGACAGATGCCACTGTAATCTACGAGAAATGTTGATCGAAATCTTGTAACAGTTAATCAACCTCTGACAGTGACAATCATTGCAGAAAACATTTCGAATTCCTTTCAAATTTTCCTGCAATAATATCTCCTCTCTGAGGTTACAAACTCAGCTCTGAGTCCGCCATTAGGACTGTTTCCGGTTCACGACTCTTTTGTACATAAAGTCATACTGCTGCGTTGCAAAAGCTATCTTCTACAATCTTGATAAAAATCTTCCTTTCGATTTAAGTACAACTTTTCGCATATCTACCAGCTTTTTCCACACAAAATACGCAGATACAGAATTCAATTTAATCCTCTCTTACCTTTGGCTTAATCTGATAGTTCGGAAGGTCAACTCGCTCACTAATATCAACCTTATGAGCCCTAATATACACAGGAAAAAATGTGAACCATATACAACAAGCTAGCCTTTCGTTTATGAATTATGGTGCATACCATAACATTATGTATTCAAAGAACATCAAAAATATTATTTTTATGGTAAAGAATAGTTTCAAACTGTTGATATGAAATCCTTTCCTAAATGTCTCATAGTTTAAAAGAATCAATTTTTTATAAAATAATATTTATAAATACCATAGGGTAAGAAAGGGTTAAATTTACAATATTTCTCGAATCACAACTTCATTGTCTTCATCTTATTTTTGACGATCCATGGCACACTTATTATTCTATTTTGTCAGAAATGATTGAAAAACGTATCTCATATCCAATCATGATATTTGAAGTAACAAGAGGTTCGTATACAAGAAATAAAATTACTAAACAACTCCATCTTTCAAATAAAATTTTTAAAATAATCGATTAGTTCTATATTTTGTCTTAAAAAAAAAAGAAGAACGTTTATATAGTGTTCTCAAACTGAAGTCTTATCTGTCTGATTAACAATAATTGATCTTCACGGTCATGTATTTATTTTTAGGACATCAATATCAACATTGGAAACGTAGAGAAGACTTGTACGATATAAAACATCCACTGAATTGGATACACACTGTACGCTTGACTCTTAGTTTACAACATTCATCTGAGCTTATTCTTCTCTTAATGCCTTCAGCTTTATCATTACTCGAACATTTAAATGTAACTATCGAACAGCCACGAAGGGATTTAATATCTAAAAGAGGCCAATCAACAGAATGTTTTGAATTATGCAAAAAAGATCTCTGTTATACAAATGCTGCTGGTACAAAACTTCGATCATTTGTTTTACGTCAAATAGCATTCGATGATCTTTTGATTTTATTTAATACACTCACATTGGTTGATATATATGATAAATGTAAGTGCAATGAAATAGGTAAAACTATGGTAATAGAAAGCGAACCTAACTGTGAAAGTTTCAGATCGCATTGACTACTAGTTAAAACATTTTCATAGTTGAGATTAACCTACAACTGTTGTTCTCTAGTCTTGAATATTTATTAGCTGTTTGAAACAAGAGAAAGAATAGCAAATTAGAACTTTTATTTTTGATATTGTCTTATTTTATGTTTTTGTTCGGTTCATTGCATTGAAAAGTAATATGCAAAGAAATATCAAAAATTGATGTTGTGTTTATTTTTTGTTTAGGTTTAAATAATTTGCTAGCTTTTCAACAATCGATTGGTCCTTCAAATTTACTTACCCTTAAACACGATCAATTTCAATTTTTGCTTCGATTTCCCGTTAAGTACGAGCATGAATGGATTCGTAGATATCATAAAATTGGATGGACATTTGATAATGTTGGTTTTCATGTAGATGAACATATTGTGAAATTGCTCGATTATTCCTCTCCGTTAGATATTATTTAAGCTGTATTTTTTCTCTACTCGGTTCCTTTTAATCTATTGAAACATATGCGTACTGTACACAATTATGAACTTTTTACTCGTCATTCAACAATAATTTGAAAAAACTTTGTTTGTCAAAACATGGAATGGCTATGCAAATTGACAAACAATGAA
>CAJNOL010002312.1:0-23526 GCA_905250125.1 Rotaria sordida | reverse complement strand
TGTAAGTCATCATTTTCATAAGAACATACATAAATGTTCTCATTGTTAATTTTTATTTGTCTTGCGAGGGAACGTTTTCAATTGTCAAATCACTTTTGGGTTCGGACTGTATGCATTAGTATGAAAAGCCCCAAAAGGATAAGTGCCGTTAGGCCTTCTGTCCAGAGTTGTAGATATTTTACTGGAATTTTAGCCTCTGGCATGGTATATACCAACAAATCGAATGACGGTACTTTGATCTGAGATTTTATCCACCCACAGAAAATTCTATCATTCTTCGTGGTATATGAGTGATTTTGGGGACTTTAATATCTCGGTAAGGAAATATTCTTTTGAGCTGAAATTTTTAGGGTATCCTACTCACCACTAAAGGGCAGAAGGCCTAAGGACACTTATCCTTTTGGGGCTTTTCATACCTTACTGAGGTCTATCTTATGCACAGAGTCTGAATCCAAAAGTGATTTGACAGTTGAAAACGTTCCCTCGTTGGTCTTCGATTTATATTAGCATTTTCCTTTTATATTAATTGTCGTAACTCCAATACACACTAATCTGTGTCATCATCTTCGTTCGTTGATGTTTTGATTCAAACAACATGTTCCCTACCAGAGTTTAACGTACTACACATCATTGCAAATAATTCTGGATGTATCATCACATCTTTCCTATCTCAATGTGAGATGCAGAGATCTTTCTCGCTGTTCTGGCAGGTATCCAATGATCATACATGTTCATCTCACCGTTTATGAATGGGAACGTAGAGATTTTGATGTAAGTCGATTAAATATACTCATACCTAAAACGCATTATCTCGCTATTGGTGAGCAACAGCTGATAAGAGAAAAACAAATGATTGATTTTGTATTGGCATTGCTGATCGATAAGGCTCATTTTCGTGAATTTATACTATTACAAATAAATAAAAATGGTAATGCCAGATTAAAATCACATGTAAAAGCAAATACTAAACAAGCAATTATAGCAAAGATCGATCGCCTACAAGACTCAACTATGACTCGAATTGAATTATCCTACGACAACCAACTGAGTATTTGACTTTGCTAAAAGAACAATTTATTATTGTTATTCTTTTTTCCCTTAGTCATTTTGTCGTTTTTTTTGTAACAATAAACTTGTTTAATTTGCTTTTCAAATAGACATATCTGTTAGAATTTTTACGAAGAACCACGTTTGACTAAAATATTCATTGTGTCTATGTTTTATCCATAATAATCCCTCAAGTTCCTAATCTCTTCGTTCATTTCCTATGAATATAATGGATAAGCTGAAGAAGAAATGATATGGATATTTTTTTTATTAGAGCACAACTTTAATTGTCCTTTAAACATAGTTTTTTTTCAATCGATACTGAAAATCTTTCCGCATGATTTTCATTATGGGCATGGCTGACTACAATCAGTATCTTTTGGTAAGTCAAAAAGATGTGGATCTTGTGGGCTAATTTGTCAAACATCATAATCAGTAAATTGATAAGGTGCTTTCAAAACTAGGTCCCGAAAAGCGTACATCATTTCTTGATTCATTAACTTCACTCCAATATTCACGTCCGAATATATACCAATGATCAACAGTTCTTCCATGTATTTGTTTTATTCCAAGCCATGTTGCACCTTGAAGCGAATTGATAGATACGCCATAATTGGGGGTGTGGGTGTGGATGTGGGTGTTGATCCTATCTCAATTCACACCCACACCCACATCCAAACCCTCTACTGAAATGTAACACAATAGTTATGTGCGATTTTCAGTGTTCACTAAGCGAGAATCATAAGACATGTTTTATCAGGGTGTGAGTGTGGGTGTAGAAGAAACGAATATCCGTATCCACAACCATTCAGACCAACACCTGTTTCAATGGTGTGAGTACAACTGACAGTAGCATAGAAACGGTCAGAGAGAAATAAGAGCGTCTAGATAATTAAAGAATGCAGAAACTGTTCTAAGCGAATAGAGAGATTGAAAAGTACTCAAATCGATCTATTCTTTTTCTTCAACACATTTCTTTCCCTGTAAAATCTTTGTTGTGTCCTATGATTCATAGAACCTAAGTCGTATATTTTTAGTTCGATCGGTGGCTGTGCTTAGAAGTATATATCTAATAAAACCGATTCTTCAAGGAAGAAATAGCTGAAGAATGATTTTTCTTCCGATTAGATGTGAAAAACCATAGTGCAAATTGTTCGACATTGTTCTTTCGAAGATGATGGTCAAAGAATCTTCTCTCGAACTTAGGAATATCTTGGATCAATATGACACAAATAAATTTGTTAGTTTCAGACGAACTCAATCCTAGCTACCAGTCGATCAGTGTGTGGGTATAGGCGAAGAGAAGATTTATACCAGCCTACACACTCCACACGCATCCTTTAGATAATTTTGATATCGCTCAAGTAGTCATGTTATTCTCAGACGTTGCAATAATCGATGGTACTATTTTATAGCTGTGTTTGCTGTCCATTTATCGGGTCAGATTCTTCAAGGAAACACTTTTCTTTGAAATTTATCTCTTGTCAGTGTTTCGCTTTTTCGTTCGAAATTTTTCCTTTGTACCAAATCAATACATATTATATGGAAGCATTTATTGATTAAAAGAATTAAACGACGCAGATTAAAAGAAATAAATGATTTCATTCGCTTGTCTGAATCGGAAGCAAGTTTTTTTGAATTTTTGCCTCTCGATAGTCATCACTATTATCCATTAACAACTAGTGCGAGCATATACAATGTTTCTGGAAATTTCAACGAAAATATGTCTATATCAAATCTTGCAGCCCACAATCTTGACCAAGGTCGTTTTTTGAATTGAGCCAAGCGTTCGCCTCGACTTTTTTCATAAAATTCGGTGGTAAGATCAGGTTTGCTTTTCATTATTAAATATTTTCCATTCATATGGATGACATATTCTTTTCCCCAAAAGGATGCAGTTGTAATATTTCCATCTATCCACTCCTTGGATGATGGATCAAGAAGTGTAATATCAGCAGCATAGTTTTTACTTTTCAATCGATCAGTTAATTCACCTACGATGTTTCCCCATGAATTAGCAATTTTTATAATTCCTCGATATCGAGAAGTCATTCGATGTTCGATGCGATATTTTAGGTGCTTTTCAGTTTTATCATAGACTGAAAATTTGCTTGATGTGAATCCACCAAAGATATCTTTCTTGATAACATAACTCACACCAAAATTGTGCACATAGGAAATAATATTAATCGTCAACACTAGAATCAACACAACCGAAGTATCAGCTGATATCATGTCGTCGTCGAACACAACTGATTAGAATGTGTATACAGATGAAAACTATTCTTTTTATTATGGTGTTATAGATAAAGCATATATAGTCGGTTTACGCCATTGAATCTTGTATCGATATTTATCGATAATTGTGACAACAGATAAAAGAAAATGATTCGTAAAAAGTTGATACATATATATATCTGTTTGTTTGCGTTCTCTCAGGCAATTGAAATGAATAAATGCTAGATAAACGTATGAGTAAGATCCTATTGAAACTTACAAAATCGTACACATATTAATTTATTATGAAAAAATAGTTCGACTCAATTCATTCGCCCAACATCACACAAATATAAAAAAAAGCAACTATTTATTTTCTCTAATAAATATTTTTTTCGATGAAGTCTATAGAAGTTTGATATTTAAAAATTTTGCATACGAAAGTTTTACCCAATATCAGCCATCTACTGATTCCAAATAAATAGACAATTAGAAAAGACTTCCACAAACTTTTTTTTTTATACATTGTAACAGAGTTCGAACAAAAGGACAAGAACGAAAAACTGGCGTAGGTGTAGGTGAAGAGAAGTCTGACTCCAGATCACATACTGATACCTGAGATCATAAGTCGCCCTTCAGTCAATGTACAACTTTTGAATCATTTTGATTGTTGCAACACATTGTAGATGGAATGGTCTTCGATCTGAACAAGGGAACAATGAAGAGGATAAAGATCTTCAAAAGAACGAATATGCAATCAGCAAAGGTTTTGAAAAATTTCCGACAAATACTCTCAATTAAAGATATTAGTTTACTCTTTTCAATCCTACCTGACCTTGTCTATAAATGAATGTCATGAATGGAGCTTTCTAACAAATTCATCAATTGAAATATGGCCAATGTGTTCAAAAGATGCTCACCGAGACAAGTTAAACACAAGAATATTATTAATCAGTCAAAAAAGGAAGCACAATTATAATTTGTTTTGAAGAGTTTGTTCTTAACAATTCATTACGAAATTATTTTTTGTATAGTCAAGAAAGATCTAGATGATCATTTTCCAATCAGTAATTCATTTCTACGGACAAACTAACCAGGAAATCTTTTTAGGTACTCCTTCCAAAACTGTGCACGTGAAGTATGGCTGTATCCTCTCTATCAACCCACATTCACTCTTCCTTAGGGTGTGGGTGTGAAAGGCGAACTATACAAACACCCAACCACCCCCACACCCATATCTACATCCTTGCTATACAACCATCATGCTGAATAAATATTATTTCTTATTAAACGAAGGAAAAGATTAATCACGGTTGTAGAACAACAGATTATTAGCAGAACAATTTACATCAAGTGATGTAAGTGATAAAAGATGAGTACTGACTAGAATCTGACATATTTTAGACTCATACGCATGGTCTATTGAACGATTTTTAGATCCACCAGGCCTATCAAACAATTTATTATGATAACCCGATGGAGACATTACAATCAAGAGGAGGAGTCTTGGTCTCTATTTTCTCTTTTTCGAAATAGAATACATCTTAATTATTGAATAAAATGAAAAAGAATAAAGAACTAGATTAAGAGTGTGAGAGTGAAGTCTTATATTTATGCTTCACCGCACACCCTCAATAGTGAGTGAGTATAGACGTTATTTCCATAAATTTCTCATACCCACTCTTCGTTCGTTTATTTTCTTTTTTTTTTAATATTTTAACTTATAATATTCGTATAAAAATGAATAAATGGATGTTTATTTTAATTATTAAATGAATTTCCAAATCAAAATCTTTCAACACAACTATTTCAACAAGTTATTTACATTAAGTCTTTTCAAAAAAGAAAAAAGAAAAATAGTTCAATAAATGATATCTTAAGCCACTCTCCCGGAACTTATTTACATCTATAATCGAAATTACTTTAATATGATTTGTCATTAGGAACCAGAGACTGTCACAGAGTATATAAATTGGTTTTGCCTATTACATGAAATAAAAAACTTGCTAAAAATTACATAGTTGTTTTCAAAGTCAGTATTCATACATTATTGACGGTGTTTCAAAAAACTGTCACAATCAGATATGATGTGTCATAAAAAAAAAGCAATATACACTAGAGATTGTCATCTATGTAAGAAATTTGGAACAAATTCAATTTCCACATATTTTTTTTCTAATTCGGAGTCGATTAAAATTGCACTATTTTAATCGATTTATTTGACTTCTAATCGACTTGAATCATGAAAAAAATAAAATGAATTCTTTTAAAGTTTTAATTTAAAAAGGCTAGTTTTTGATCATTTTTTCCGAAATTTTGCCTCAATAGGTGGTAAGTGTAACACGAACGAGTATGCCATAATAAATTGAACAAAATCTTAATGCATTTTTCCTACTTCTTTAACAGATAGAAATTTTCTTTTTGTATCAAGAGATAGAGAATTTCGAATTCTAAAAAACTGGTCATTTTATTTTTTCAAAAAACTTTTTCTTACCAGTTCTAAATTTCAAAGATGAACATCTACTTTATCGTCTAACTGTAATGTCCTATTTTCTGCTGACATTTATTGATTTGTGTAAGTTTTTCCCTATGAAAGCCAATGGTTAAAGTAAATTATTGAACACAAAAAGGTAAAATTCCGCTCTCTATATTTCCACAATCTTTGAAATTCGTATTTGCTAAGGAAGGTCATAAATATTTTTTTAGTTTTTATTAATTCTCTTCCTAAAAATATTGTTTTTATTATTTGTGACATTTCGGCAAGTCGATACTGCCTTCTTCAGTCTTTATTGATAGAATAAGTTAACAATACAGTTTAAATATAAAATACAAATTGTACTCGAATGAACTCTAGATTTTTCGTCATTTTTCTATTCTTTTCTTTTCTATTATGATTTTGATAGTGGGTTGGCAAGACGGTGGTAGCTGGTAGAAGTGATGTTGTGGGTGTGGGTGGGTGCGGGGATGTAGGTGTAGTGCGGAGGTGTGGGAGTGTGATTGTGCATAGAAGAAGCATACTTACACCCACACTCACACTCACACTCACCCCAAAATGAATAATCAAATTTTAAGTAAAACATTTTCCTTTGACACTAACAACTTAATAACTCGAATATTTTCATTTAAACCAAAAGTTTACTTCTCATTGCAAATTTTGAATGAAGTTGCAAGATGTTTTTCCATTGAAACACGTTCTTTCGAAGAATTAAATAGCTAAGTCTCAACAGTAAGTCATTATTTTTTTCCATGAAAAAAAAGAATTGTAATTGAGTGTAGTTGACGCCTTCATATTAATATACAAACTTTATTATTATCGTTTTTACATGAGCACTATTCATCTATCACAAGAAAAAATAGTAGTCCTACAATAGTAATTGATTCAGCGAAAGCCTCTGTTGATTGAGCAGAAAGTTTAATTATCCACAAATTTATTGACTCTCCTCAAATTAAAAGTTTCTATCGCTATTTTGACATTACAGAAATAATATAAAATAACAAATAAAAGAATTTTCATTTTCTTGAATATGTGCTTTATGAATTTTATTATGTGATATAAACGCTTAAATAAATTTACAGCAATGGTTGTTCTCTGTAAATGTTTATCATATGCTTTTAAGAGTGATGATCAGAATCAAAGATCAATTCGAACTGTGGTGTCTATCATTGCTAAGCAATCATCGCAAATTCAGTTGTTGGACTTGGTGTATCAATAGAAATCTCTGTAGTCGAAGATGGAATCTCAGTTGTCTGACTGTTTAAGACTGAATTCGTCGATGTTCCATGGTCGATTTCCTCCTGATCGTTGTTCGAATCTTTCTGAACTGTCACTATTTGATACGAAAGACGTCCAGGCGGAGAAGATTTTTAAATTCCAAACTGATGCCCATTTGGTCGATTTCCGCGTTATTTACATGTAGTGTATTCAATTAGAACAACTGAATAAGTGATAGAAAAGAGAAGCGAGAGATTATGCATAGTTCAAATGATCGTTAAAATCAATTTGGAGCAAACATCGTACTTGAAAGATGGCATCTAATCTTGTAATAGAGCGAATCAATCAAAAGGAATTTTTTTCAATCGAACAAAATCATGATTCATTGCTGTGATGAATATTAAGTAGACATAGCAAGCGTCAAAGATTTAAATTGATATTCAACTGGAAAATCGATGCCTTACTTTATAATTCAAGCGCATTCCCTTTCTTCTACCAATTCATTTCAATCCAAGCTGAAATTAGTCTTGTACTTTCTTGTTTCTAATAGATTTGAAAAAACTCCACTTTCATTATCAGTTGTTAATTTGTCGAGACTATTGACATAGAATTTGAATTCCACCATTTGCCAATTCTTAAGTCATATCATGAAATCTTTTAACTAAATGTTTATCGAAATGCACACTCATTGTTAGAATAAAACTATAATCCATCAATCTGTATCGATTAAAAAGAATAGACACATACTCAAGTACAAACAAAGCAAATGTCGTAACCTGAGTTAATGTCTGCTGAAGTTCGGCATGGTATCTAAAATTTCCAATACAATTTAATTGAAGTAAACTCAATCGAATATACGAAAACAAACTAAAAGAATGTTTTCAATATTAAAGTTATTTTCAAATATTGAATTTTTGTAGTTGATATGGAATAAAGTAAGCTAAATAGACAAATTCAGAGTTTGAACATATTTAAAAATCAATGGTATCATCTTAGTAATAGCTAATTTGTCTAGATGTTACTATTGATATCAAATGATTGCGTTGAAGATTGATGTAATCAATATTTGTTCACTAGTTTTAGTTAAGATCGATCTCGAACTGAAAATGCTGATTCACAAATGGGATATAGCTCTCGAAAATTAATTAATTAACTACTGAATAATTTTCAGTTTTGATCTCATTTGAAAATATTCTAATCAACGTAGAAAGAAAGAGAAAACAAAATTGTTGCGAGTCTGATCAATACATATATTAATTATCATAAGGCTAGAATATATAGATACAATGTTCGAGAATAAACAGATAACTTAAGAACGTATTCATACGATTAGTAACACGTACAATAATTCTGAAATAAAAGTATAGAGAGAGAGTTCTCGTTGCTGCGTAAATCGAAAGTACTATAAAAGATATATAGTTGAATTAAAATATAACGAAGTAAAATTAAAGTTCCATTGCACGCATCATCTGAGCGATTTTGTCGACGATATACTAATGTAGCAAAAAACAGAAAGAAGTAAATTAATAATTAGAAAAAAAAAACATACTCGAGCTTCACCAGTATTTCGATAGGAGACCGTTTTTTCATGCGATTCGTCTGTCTTGATTAGTCCAAGTACTTTTGGTTCCTGTAAAATAAGAATAATAAAAAAAATTATTTTGATCCTTTCAAATAGTAAATGAAACTCTTCTATATTTCGCTGTTATCCGTATTCAACATTTCGATCAACAGCTATAAATATAGACCTTGAACTTACTTTAAAAATAATTTGAATTACGTTTGGTTCAAATTTAACAACAGGTGATCCTTTCAATTCTTTGTATGGACAATCCCATTCAACATCATAGGCATCGGATGAGCCGCTTTTTTCAGTTAAAAATAATAATCGTCTAAAAGATTGATAAATAAGTTTTTGATTCAAGAATATAAAAAGTTATATGTACTTGGAAGTGGCAAGAAGCCAACTAGGTGGATCTTCAGAACAATCAATATGTGCAATATAACCTTCGGATTTCTTGTACTTTTCATCATCGAGTGTCTGAAAAATAGAAAAGAAAATTCACATTGAAAACGAACTTTGTTAAACGACTAACATTCAAAATATAAAATCCTCTTATTTCATGAGCAGTTGAAGGTCGAACAATACCATCTCGACCGACATGACGTGGACTTCGAACACGATGAACAACTTCTTCATGCACAGCCACTCTATGAAAAATAAACAAACAAATTATTACAAAGATCTAAATAACAAGAAGATCACTAACCGTTTGATTAAATCGAACGATGTACTAGTAAATTCAGCAATACTACTGGCTGGTCGTGCGATTAATCCAAGAAAACCTTTACCTAAGCCTTTTATAAAACCTGGTGTGCCTCTTTTTTTGGCATCAGCCATTGGTTTCTTCACTACACCTTTAACGCCATGGGCAATATCCTGTAAAAAAGCAAACCATCAGTACTTATAGTATAATAATGTAGAATTTAACAAACCTTGCCAACATTTTTTCCACTGAAAACAACATCAGATACTGTATGTCCAGCAACTTCTTTACGTGCTATTCGAGCATTTTGATAATCTTCATCGAATGTTAACGTTGCTAAACCTTTGCTAGCTACACCAGTAATCTTTGAAACAGCACCAGCTGCACCACCTACAGCAGAACCAAGCAAATGTCGAGTACCAATTGCTATTCCTTCGATAAATTGTATTGGTCCTTCCATAGCACCCTGAAAGATATTGTTCAATTCAACTAAAAAAGTGTTGTTAAAGACTTGCCTTGTATGGTTCATAAAAGAATGATTCAACACCTTCCGCAACTCCACGTATAAGACCGAATGGATTTCCAAGTACATCCAAACCAAGAACGACTACATGAATTTGTCTCATCAATTGATTTTGATAATGATTTTCAATTTCCTCAATCACTTTTGCTGTCGTAAATTGATCATTTTTTCGTTCGTAACAATTTATTCTATATTATAGTATAGATCGACATAGAAATGATTTATTCGTAAATAAATAAATAAATAAATAAACATACTTTAAAATAACATCTTGTACTTCTGCTACATTTAATATCTGTAATAAGAAATCAACTAATGGATATTCAGCTAGTAATTGTTCGTTTTTGCCTGTGCCATGCATTGAAAAACTGACGTGAATCTATCAATTAAAACAAACAGATTATGAAATATAAAATTCAAAAGTAAACAATAAAAAGAAAGTGTAAGTTATTCTTCAATAAATCATTAATCTATTTAACATGTTTGTAAGAATAAAAACATTGTACATCAAAAGCAGTAGTACTGTTGAACATCTGATGATAGACTAGAGAGTGTTATCTCAGTGTATTGTAAAATTATAATTTTTTTTTTCTTTCTATGACCAATAAACTTAATCCTCTTTGATCTATTTAAAATTCATTCGATATTGAATATTGCCGAAATTGTTTACCTTGAGTGGAGATAAATGCATATTATCAAAGTATATTTTTGGTTCAGCTGGTAGACTATTTGATTGAGCTTCAGTAATTGCTTTCAATGGCTTATAAATACGTTTCAAATCTGAGTCCATATTAAGTGTAGGTGCTGCTGTAACCTATAAATTTAAGATCAACTTTAAAGATATAAAAAAAAAGAAAAAGAAAAAGAAAATGAACCTTTTCAGATTTTAGAAATGTAAGAATCGACATGATTAAAGTTTGATCAGCACAAAAGACAAATTCTTGAACAAGCAATTTTAAATATCTAAATAATAATTCAATTTATTTCATCGAAAATTATTAACTAAAATATGATTTACTTGATATGCATCGTATTCGATCGTGCTATTGTTGTTTTGAATAGACTAAATTCAATAAATGGTTTTCCAGCTATGCAAAAAAAGAAAACAAAATTCTTTTCGTAATATGACTACTTATTGAAATGAAACATACGTATATCAGTGCCTGCTGCTTTAGAAACAATTGGATTAAGAACAACTGGAAATAAAGTAAATTCATGTTCATTGTCAATTTGTATACGATTGATACGTAGATGAATTGCAGCATTGCTTGCCGACCAAGCAAAGCCAACCCAAAATCCATCCAATGGTTGTCGTTTAATACGTACTAGATGATCTTGATGATCGGTCAATTCAGCAGTATCTTCATCGAAAGAAACGTCCTAGTCATAGATCGATTAACATACGAATTCGTATTATTAAACGAGAAAGTCTTACGCGATTTTCATCTATACGATATTTCTTATTTAAAAATTCTTCATCATTTGAATGAGCATTTACATCTTTGATATACGATTCATATTGTTCATCAACATATTTATTGAGATCGTATGAAAGTGGTCTCATACGAGACTTGCTGCTCTCCATCCAGATATCTTTAGATTTGCTTATACTAATATAAAATAAATCGTTCCGAACAATATCATCGATAATCGCTATGCCAATATCACGAATGCCAATTTGTAAATGCTGTTTCATTGATTCACCTAATGATGGCATCTGAAATGAAAATCATATATGTGTATAAATAACTGTTAAGAATAAATATATATTTCAACATACATATGTAACTGCTTCGATAAGATCTGTTTCTTCAGTGAAGAGTAATACTGTTTGAGGACCATCTTGAAATACTGTATAGTACACTTGTTGTTGATCATTTGCTTCAAGAACACCACAAAGTGGCTAAAAAGTGAATAAATAGTTTGTTAAGAATATTGTTGTTTATTTTTATATGATTTCTAAAATAATCTTTACTCGGATTAACTTACATTAAGTTCAATTGATACACTTTGATCATGACATCCAATGAATAATGTTCGTAGTTTCAATGGATTGATCCATGTATAATAAACATAGTGTAGGGGTGGTAATATTTGTGTTCTTCTATTCAAGCAAATTTGTTTTTTTTTTTCTAAAGAGAGAAACGAAACGCTTACACATCATTTGTTTGACAGAATGCAATCGGTAAAGATTTCAAACAGTTGACTACTAAGATAGGTGCATCTCCAATCTTGTAGTCACCAAAAACGACACGAAATCCATCGAAATCAGTTGCAATAACTTCAACTTGAAGTGCTGGACGTTCTTCATCATTCATACGTAATAATGTTCGATGTTTTTGAGTAAATGAAAATGCAGTTGATGATATTCGATTATGTGTATAACGAACACGCATAATAGCTTCTTCTACATTACGTGGCCAAAATGGAATAATCTATTACATTGATATCTGTGAAGAATAATAAATATTTCATTGAAGAGAAACTTACATCTTCAGGCTTTACTAATCTCCATTGTTCCTCTTCTATTTCTGTTTGTGCTTCAGTAACTTCAATTTCAATCTAGATTTTGAAAAGTGAAAAAATATATATATATATATATATATGTTATAGAGAAAAATGGATTATACAGTTGATCTATTGATGACGACTGTAGCTGGAGCTAGTGTAACAATTTTCGTCATACCAAATGAAGAAGTGACGATATCAATACAGATCTATTATTTTATAATTCGAAAACAAAAATTGTTCAAAAAATTATACTTCCAATGAATTCTTGTTACCATATATGTTCTGTCATTCGCTATTTTGCAACTAGCCATTCCAGTACTTTTAATTACATCAAGTGAAAAATCTTCAGACCATTCAGACACGGCATCATCTTGTTCTTTATTGAAAATACGTATTTGACCCTATAGAATATCGAAATAGTTGCTAGTGATTTTTTTATTTGAAATTATTTAATTCATTTACTTTTTTCTTTTTACTATCAAAATTAATTGGACATACGAAAAATGGTGGATCAACAATCTCGATCAATGTCTTTTCGCCTTCAACCTAAACGAAGAAAAATAGTACTTCCAATAAATAAGACATTGACATACTTTGAATTCAAACTTCATATCAGTACAATTAACAATCCAATATGGAGAATAGAGAGAAGCACGATACGATGCTCGATATGTATCGACACGCAAGAGCAATCTCTAGAAGAGAATAATTGACATAATTACAAAGTTCACAAATGAATCTAATTTTATACCAATGTTTCTTGTGTAGTAGCATTATGAAATATAATAGGATGATCATTGTGATTATTGTTGCTTTTAATGGTCAAATCAATTGGTTCCGATATCCATTTAGCATCGTTATAGCATGGAATCTTATATATAAAACAAAAAGCAAGATAAGATATTGAAATATGAAAATAATTTTTGTGTCTTTTACAATAAAATTAATCTTATTTGATATACGACATAGAAAGACAAAGTCGATCGAGTATTTTATTCGATTACAACTTAAGAAATTAGCAAATATTCTTTAAGTTTAAAATGTATGTGGATATCTTCGAAACAAATTTACTCCGATTAGTTCTTCTATGTAGACAAGTATCGACCAGTTCTCATATAATTCTTACTACAAAATTTATAGTTCGAAATCCTGCTGTGTTCAACAATCAGATAAGATGAATCTTGTCAAGCAGTCCAAGAAAGTAGTAGGATGATAGTTAAACATCTGAGAAAAATTCTTTTATGAAAAAACCTACCATAAATGTCAGCACAGATTTTTTGCTACCCGATATACTATGATACAGGCGGCTCGGTTTCAATTCGACTTGTTCGACATTCTAAATACAAGATAGAAAACTGAAATTAAAGAACTATAAGTCGATTTCACATAAGATAAAATTGAAAATAAGGATGCAGCTTCGGTTAAAGGACATACAATCATATGATTCCATTTAATGTAATTATTGGTTTACTATCAAGTCTACTAAAGAAATATTTCTTGATGTCATTCATTTATATGACTTTTATTGATGAAAAAAGATCACAAATACGTCTTGTCGGTGCAACTATAATTTAAGAAAGTCAATTAAGCAAAGTAAGATTCAATACGCCTTTAGTAATCGTATATTAATGAAGTACACTTCGATGTTGGATTAAATTCAGAGCAAAGCAAAAAAAAAGCTTGTTTTACTTACGTCAATCGAACATTCGACATCAAGTGATAAAAGATTAATGAGATGAAGAGCTAGTTTGACGTAGACATGAAATGAAGTTCGAATAGGTTCATCAGTATTTTCTGAATAAGCATCCTTTAATTCTTTATAGAACTAAAAAAAAAACAAAAAAAGTACTCTTGTGAAAATAAAACTATAATTTCATACAACAAGATTAACATCTTTGCCATTTTTCATGTTCAATACACGATCGGTAGAAGATTCGATTGCCCAGTCAAATGAGATGAAATCCTGAATGCCATTCGTAGATTTAGCTCTTTACGATATTTATCATTATGTATCGAAAGAGATAAGAGAATAAAATCTTACTCTTCGATGGTAATAAATAGATGTGAATTCATGTGGGCATAAACCAGCTCAAGTGGAAGATACAATTCTCCACTGGGTTCAATACGAGCTACTTCTTGATATGTTCCCATTTCAACTGAATCAATATCTAAAATCATCACTGGCATTGTAGCTCTATTGAATACCTTAACATGGAGCAAAATAAAAATCAAACAATTCAATAATGATTGCAAGAAATTAAGTTTACTTTGATGATTGAACTTAGAACTATTCGTCGACGATCATTATATAATTGAGAATCACAAAGTAATTGAATAGGCCAATCTGGAATAGATGATGGACCTAAATCAAATACTCGTCTCCATGTTTGATTGATATCTACTGTTTTGACTTCATTGGCAATCTAATTTAACACACATGTCTTTTGATGGAAAACATGAAAATCTATTACTTGAACAGAAAATTGTTGTCTTCTATTAGACATTTGTTCCGCAATAGCAGGAATTCGTGTCGCCGATAATCGTTCACTAGGTACTGTCAATGGAAGTGAATCATATTGTTTGAGATGAATTGGAGTATTTAATTTTTTATCTTCGAGAAACTTTAAAATAAAATACATACAAATGATTATAATTTAATATAAAAAATCGATCGATCTACCTTAACACCTTTTAAATTATCAATGTAAATATCATATCCTGTCATATTGTGTATTGATAACATTGATCGATCATCATCATCATCATCATTATCTTCATTCCATGATGATTCAGTATTATAAGCGTTTTTAAACATAGTAGACAGACGTTGTGCAAGATTCAACATCGTCTTTGTTATAGTAATGTTGAGTAGATGATCGGCTCGAACATAAATAACTTGTTTAGCATCCAAACTTACAGTATCATCTTTTTGTACTGGTTCAGTATTCGAAGATGATTTTGGATCATCAAGCAAGAATCGTGACTGAAATAGTGCACATACAATTTTGAAAAAAATATATTTCTATATTTTGTATATGATATTTCAACTATAAAGTGTATTACTCAAACATAATGATCATACTCATGATATTTTCATATATTACTGTAATAGAAATAAATTTTCAATAGTTTCTTTCGTTTGCAAGCAAAACTCATTTCAGAAATAAAATCGACTATTTGTTTTTTTTTGTATAGAGTAACAAATTTTACCTCATCGTCATTTTCTTCGTCTTCTTCATGCTATAAAAAGTAAAAGAATAATGTATTTTAAAAAATAAGATGCCAGATGATTTGTAAAACTTACATTTGAAGTCGAACATGTAATACACCATGGACATACAACCTCACCACGATCATTAATAACTGGTTCAATAAGTGGTTCCCATGACAATAAATTATCATTGAATAAAGCTAATTCAACATGAATTTTAGATGAAATACTTATCTAAATAGAGAAAGAAAAAAACAAATTATATGTGTGATAATATTTAGTTAAACTTCTCGATGTACATTACTAGACCAATTTTTTACATCGACAAATAGATTTGAGAGACACATAGCTATTACAGGTTTCGTGAATGAACCTGTGCCAAGTTCAAGTTTAATTTCGATTATTTTCAAATTTAAATTAACCTACAAAATAAAAAATATCGAATTAAATTGAAATTTTCGAGTTTTTTTATTTTCAAACTTGTTGAAAGAGAATGTTTTGACTTTGGATTTTTTCTTCTTTTTCTTTATGTTTATTTGCTTCTTCAATAGAAGCTTTCTTATGTGAAGGAGTACCAGTAGTTAATTCCAAAACATCTGTCTGTTCAATTAATTCTTGTTTCTCTTCGTTATCTGTAAAAAAAAAGAACAAAGCCGTAGAAAATTGTTCGGATTTATTCAACAAACCTTTGATAAACCAAAAACTAGCATCTTTGAATGGTTTTGTATCAAAGATTCCTTTCGAATTAACTTTTTCCGTTTCATTTCGAATAGGAGTCTTAAAAGAAATATTTATATTTCAAGTAATAGCAATATATACACAATTACTTCAAGTTTGCCCATTGATTTTATCAAATTAAGAACTGTACGAATTGCTGCTGGAGGAATTTGAATGGTAATATCCCCAATATGTAGATCGATCTTTTGCTCTTTTGAGTTCATAATCAAAATGCTATTGATATCGACCGGTTGCAAAATCTTTGAACAACAAGAGATAGAGAGTAATACAAAACAAAAGAGCTATTGTTTTCTTACTCGATATTTGACTTTCGAAGTTTTTAATTCAGCAAAATTTGAACCGTAAATAGTCAAATCTTTCAGTGAACCATATATCTTTGTATTATTGCCGACAATATCCATACGTATTTGAGAGGCAAACTGAATACAAAGTAATTGTTCTTTTAAAAATATTTTTTTTTGTCGCTTACATCAAGTACAAGACAATTCGAATTTTTATTATGTTGATCTTCAAGTAAAATAATCTCCGGACTTTTAATTACGATATTAACTTTAGTATGAAGATAATCATCAATCTCAGATGTAGCTAAAATAGATTATTCATGCTTGATAAGAAGAAAAGAAAAATGAAAATAAGATATACGAGATGTGTCGAACGATCTCTTAGGAGAATGCAATGGAGATTCTGATGCATCACTGAATAATCGATTCGATCGACGAAATGTTGATATAGGTTTTGCTGGCAATGGCATATCAGGCGATGTGTCTGTATACATTATTGATGGATATGATTTCTTCTCATCACTTAACGACAGACTCAAGATAAAAAAGTTATATAATGCCATAAAATAATCTGGACTCATACAAATATAAAAACTTTCAAGTTCAGCATTGACTAATAAATAAAATAAATGTTTATATAAAAGCAAACATTTTGCACCTACCTTCTCGAACACCATTAGATTGTTGTTTATTTTCTTTTTTAAATTCAAGAGTAACTGTAAACATTGGTACATTTGGATCAATATTGAAATTTCGATCGATCATATGTGTAACAGTATTGGATTTATTTGTTTCGCGTAAATCTTCTAATAAGAATGTTTGTATTTGTGCCTTACCATTGTAATTCGAATCGGATAGTTGACAAAAGTCAGCTGTGAGCATTTCAAATCGTAAATCAAGAAATTTTAAATTTTCATCACGTGATGCATGTCGAATGGTCAGTTTTGATTCGCTGAGATACAATGTTAGAGCAATCTTCTTTATTTCAGCATTGAAATGAATTTTTTTCGAAACTTGATTATCACTCAAATTTTGTTGATTTTTATTTGTAACAGTAACACTCTTTTGTCTATATTCAACCTTTTCTTGAATAATAGTAGACTTCGGTATCTTGTGATAAATCTTCTCTGAAAAGTTTGCCTTAAATATTTTCATTATACATGCATAATCATCTTTTCCTAATGTAAATTCAATAGTATCCCATTTCGCTATAATAGAAATTTCTGGTTCATTTTGAATCTTTTCTGGATATAACAGACGATCAATCAATGTACTGAGTTCTGTACATTTAAGTAGGCTAATGTCACCACGTGTTTCATTGTTTTTATCAAGTTGAACTCGACTTGCAAATAGATTTTTAATGATTATAACTTGCTGTTCGACAAATGAACGATTTGAATCATTATTAAAATGTGTCTGTGCTGTTAATTGACCGAAATCAATAAAAAGTCCTTCATTTGAATAAGAACTTGTTGGAACAAATATGCTCGGTGCATTGAGTATTACATCAAGATGAAGTTTGCGTGCTTGATTTTGAAATTTTTCCATAGTTTCCGAGATAGCACTTGGCTCATTTGAAGAAACATTAGATTTAGTTTTTTTTATTTGAAATAGATTGATTAGATTCAAAATGAGGTCAATATGCTTGTAGAGAAGAACTATATTTAATTTAGTCAATTGTATTTTGATGTCACAATCAATATCATCAATAGTTTTTTCGTATTTTTTTGGATAATTGAAGAGAGTAAAATCAATGTATAAGAGTTGTTTATCATTGGTTTGTTGTGAAATAATATGACGATAGCGTGCATTTGGATTAGCATCAAAGACACGTAAATCAGTAAGAATCAAATGGGCTGATGTTTTTTCGATTGAATTCAATATGTGAGCATGAAGACCTTGACTTTGTATATCAATTATTTGGAAGAATTCAAGTCCAATTATTGCACGTAATCCTTCGAGATGAACTTCGAATTGAAATGTTGACATTCCTGATGCCGGATCTTTTTTTACGATATGTTTCGGATTCTCTTTTGATACAGTTTGTCTTTTTGTCTCTTTTTTATCTTTCGATATCTTTTTCATGATATCATTTTGAAATCTAATAATAGACAGAATTGCTTCCAGTTGTAACATGAGAATAGGTTTGCCGATATGTATATGTATTTGATTTTCGATACTATTGTAAGGAGCAGATGCAAAATTTGGATTTACAGGTGATGTCAAAAAACCATTAATACTAATAAGTGTATCATTTTCTCGATCACTAAGTCTTTCCATAGCAATTAAACAAAGTCGATCATTATTATTAGTAATAAATTGTTCATGAACAATAATAAAATCTGCAAGAGATGCATTGAAATTGATATCGAATGTTTTCATTGTAGTTCGAGCAATAATTGATAGCAGTGAAATACGAATAAATGGTTGTGTATCATTCGATGAATTTGATAGAGACTCTTCGATGAGCAGATCAATCTATAGATAACTCTAAATTATTTAAAAATTTCGAATATATTTAACTTACTTGTGGAAGTTCAAAAGTAACTTCAAGTTCTATTATTTGGTCTTCTAAATCAACTTTTTTCTTGACAATCTCTGCTGGTACCTGCTCATGTGTTTTGTCTTCTGCTTCGGCACTGGCTGCTTCTTGTAAGATCTTTTGTACTGGTGTCATACTTTCCACTGCTTCCAATGTTTTTTTCGTATCTCTACGAGGTACGGTAACTTCAAATGTTGTAGACTGTTACAGTTCAATTAATACAAATTATACATAATACTGATAAATGAAAAGAAAAGATTATTACTAACCTCTAGACGTATTTCAGTTTCCACTGGTTCTTCTTTTGATTCAGGAAATGAAATAGATTGAAAAAGTTTGATAATTTCGAAAATATGTTTATCAGATAATCGACCATCAATAGCTGAAATTTGTATATCGATCTTCCAACTAACAATAACAATAAAAAAAAAACAGAAAATAACAACAACGTTTAATTGCTGTTCAATTTTTATATATAAAAATTTTCAAATATACTCAGTACCTAAACATGTATCTGTGTTATATTTAACGAGCATAGTGTGAAAAATATAACGAAAAGCAAATAAGTACTTCAAAAATAGGTTTTTTTACCACATCCCATTGAAACAAAAACCTAAGATTTTCATAGAATTCTTTAAAAAGAATAGATTTCAAAATTAAATCACAAATAAGTAGACAGATCTATCGAGACAATTCGAGGGTTAACCTATTAGAAATCTAAATGAAATTACGTACGTTGGTAATACAGCATTTTCAGAATCAATACACTTGTGTATATCGACAAAGATGGTGATTGGCTTGATTAAATTCATTGGAGCATTATCAAGTCCAATATATGTATTGAAATAGAGTAATTGAATGTTCTCTAATCTAAGTTTTAATGGAAAGTATAAAGACTCCTAAAAGAAAAAAACGATTTGATTAAGGAAAAATACACTATTATGCATACTGTATTATTATTTTCAGATGTTTTTTCTATTTCTATTTCTTTGTTAATATAACTAGGACCACCTTTAAATGTGAAATGACCGAAATTCAAACAGAGTACTGAGCAATCACTAAAAGTAACAAAAAAAATGAGAATGATTGTTTTTTTTTAATATAGATAATCTTTTTTTTTTTCTTCCTACCATCGGTAAACACCATTTTCTGGCAAGAGAAAATAAAAAGGTTGAAGATCAATATTAATATCTGATGCTTGAATATTTTTTAGATAATGATTGAAGAGAAAATGTGTACGATATTTAATATCATTAAATGTTGAATAAGCAATTTCTTTTATGCTGAAAAATTAGATAAAGATCATAAAATGAATAAATATTTTATTAATTGTATTTTTACCCTTGTAAATCACGTTTCCTATCAGGCTGAAAATATTCGATAAGTTTGTTGATAGTAAACTAAATGGAAAAGAAAAATATTGAAAGTAATAAAAGATGATTATTTGAATAAATTAATACCGCATCATAAGTAATCTCGAGAGATTGTAATATGATTTGTATACGATTTTCAGATGATCTATCCAATGGATTAGTTTCATATTCGATATGTAAGAGACTTTTTTGTTTTAATTCTATTTGATTTACTGGTTTAACAAGAACAGGACGATTACCATTCGAATTTTCTATTTCGATAATATCAGCAGTAACACCAAATATATCAAACGAATTCAAATCAATTACAAATCTAATAGAATTAAATCAACTAGAGTAAAAAAAAAAAGTAACATGAAATTATCAATATCTTACAAAAAATCTGATTTAACTGGACGTCGTTTGAATATCAAACCAACATTGGGTACAACAGCACAAGCAATTATTTTCAAGCTATGAGGAAAGAAAAAACAAAATAGAATCTAATCTCTTCATATGAACATCTTTATTCTGATTTCTATTCGAATTGCTAAAATGTATATAGTACAAACTTTTAAATATTCTCATAGGTTACTCTATAATCAAAATACATCATTTACTGTGTATCGTTTTCTTTAATATTCGACCAGACATTGATTTCAAGCATATTTAGTCGAATCGACAGATCAATATCAACATACTGAAAGTTTTAAACAAAACAATTGATTATTCAACATTGCAACTATAGAAAAAGACATGTTTACTTCTTCTGGATAAACTGATGATGTATCATCTTCTGCATAACCAATAGCATCGTATAATTTCTTCTTTTCATCGGCTATCGTTGCATTGTCAATATTAAATTCTGCACAAAAAAAAAGAAATAATGACCAATTCGAAGTACAATTGGATATATCTACCTGGATTATCTTCATTCGATTCTCCACTCCACCAACTATTAATAGTCAATTTTTTCCACCAACCTTGTTCTTTTTGTTCTGCTTGTTTCTTTTTAATCTGTAGAATATTGTTATTAAACTATATTGAATACAAACGAGTTTTATTTTCTACCTCAATTTCAACAGTTCGACGAATAAAAATTAAATTGAATACATCAATCGTTCTTTCTAATTCCTAAAACAAGAAATGAAAACAAAAAAGAAAACGATGATTAGATAATGTGTTACTTCAGCACGTTGTTTTTGCTTGTTGTTTGCATTACCAGATAATACTTGAAAATAAACTTCACGATACTCACGAAATCGTTCAAGATTAGTCTTAATAGTTTCCCATTTGTAGGATGCAAGTCGTGGTCGAACTTCTTCATTTAAAATAGTAACATAGGCAAATTTCCATCTACGAAAATAAAATCAATACAAGAATATTTTTTTTGTTTTTCAAATCTCTCACCGTCTCACACTTAGTTTATCTGAAGTATTATTTTCTATCATAGAATAATATTTAATATATTTCAATTCTAATTTCAAATGATTTTGAAATTCGAGTAGATCGAGTAGATCACAATACTAAACAAATATTTTAATGAAATTACACATTATTCGTTTTTTTTTGTAACCTGATTACGATTGATATTTAAACTAATATAATCTATATCGATTTTAGCATCGAATATTGGTCTTGTGTAATCTTGTTCATGAGATGTTGCAGCCATTTTTAATTTAACATTTACATTTAATGGTCGTAAAACTAAGAAGAATTTTGTTTTTGATCAAGTTAACACAATAAAAACTTACTATAAGTTATAGGCTCTAGTGTAGTATCTTCCTTACTAACAAATTTTGCTTGTAGTTTGTCCTATAGTTATCAGACAATTAGAAGAAAAATAATTAATTTAAAAAAAAGAAACGTACGATAATATTCTCTTGTGATAGTTCTGATTGAGATTTGACATTAGAATTCCAATAAATAGATAAAGCATTGAGTTCTCCTAACTAAAAAGAGCAAGAAAAGATTAACAGATTTCTTTGAATATCAATAATTTACTTTATACATAATTGGTGATTCATCTTTCGATACTACAGGTGTCCATTCATCATTAGTTGTCTATTTTAAAAAGATACATTCGATTTTTAAGTAAGAAAATAGAATTGTTGAAAGAAATTCATACATAAAGTTTGATGTAGTTAAGTGTAATACCAAATGAAAATGGATGATCAGGTTTCGTTGTTTTATCTTCATAAGCAATATGAATATTACTAATTGACAATGTCAAATTTCGAAGAATATGTATTTGTAAACGTTCCAAAAATGTATCTTTGTTCTTGGACACCGTTTTGGAATTTTCTTCAAATTACAATGTATTTAGTAAGAGAGAACAAAAAGAGAGCAGTTCTTCGAGATGAACAATACATGACTAGTTGTGAAAAAAATCTAATTACTTTTAGAAGTTACAATTATTGTTCGTATACACAATAGAAAAGGATTTTAGTATTTTTAGAGTATCGAGCTTTTTAATTGATTGAAAATCTCAAAGAATTACTTATGTATTTCAATAAAAGATCTTAATCTCACCATATACTTCTCTTTCTTTGCGAAATTGTTCAACTTTGTGTACTTCTTTCATTTTTTCAGCATACTGTTTTTGAGCATCTTGTTCAGGGTCATAGTTAACATCTATAAAAATACATAACAATTAAGTCAATATTTGAAAAACATAAATAATATGATAGCAAACCGATTCTCGGTGTAAGAAGTAGATAGAGACCATCGATGACGACTTCTGTCGAATGTGAGTATAAATGATTCCATGGAATGTGAAGTGATAATTTTTCTAAATATTTTACTCAATTTCTAGAACAACAAGAAAGACTCGGCAATAACATACGAAGGTGACCAGCAGCCACTGTAACAGGAAGATTGAAATTAGTCTGTATCATGAAAATTGATGTTTCGATATGAATCTGATCCGTAATGACTTACTAGTGCATTTGGTTTCAAGGACAAATTTTTAAGAGCAACATCGCCTAAAAGCAAATATTATGGATGATATATTTTAATTAATGATGAGACTCACCATTCCATAAGTCAATTTTGAGTTGTTTTGAATCTAAATCTTCAATGTAATCTCCCAAAAATTTATCGAGTAAGAAGGCCGCCAAATGTGC
>CAJNOL010002311.1:0-41248 GCA_905250125.1 Rotaria sordida | reverse complement strand
GATTGACTCGCCGTTTGTTTCTAAGATTGATATGAGCCTTTCTTTCGCGAAGCTTTCTAAAGATTGGACAATAGTTTTCAGAAGAGCTCGATCAAGTAGATAGAATCTGGGATTGGTGAGTTACAACTGGCGCCCTCGAGAGACGCTGATGAGCGACTCGCCTTTCATTTACGAGGTAGACACGTCTTTTCTTGCGTAAAGCTTTGAATGAAATATAGAGTATTTTTCGAAAGAGCTGAGGCAATTGTTGTGGTGAAGATGACTAATTCAAAATCGTACCAATTTCTCATAAAAGCCAAAGAAATGTAATCTATGATGAGAATATCGCGCGAATACTACATATTCCAAACTCGACATTATCAGTGTTGCTTTTTCCAAATTGCAAAAGTTGAAAAACTTGTTCGTATGGTGTTGGCTATAGCATCACACAAACTGACGATTTATCTAGTGATTGTTTGAAATCAATAAGAGTCTAAATTATTACATTCCGGTTAATATTAATTCATCTATACATTATTTTTAGGTTTGTTTTAATGAATACATATTGAAATAATGGTATCAGTTATATGAACAAGATTCGTTCCCTTTCATGTTTATTCAAGAAAATTGTTCGAAGAACAATGTAAAACATTTAACAGAAAACATCAGTAATTCATACAGATTATTTTTATTTTGAAACAACTTCTTTGATATAGTTGCACGGTGTCTTGTTCTATTAGCTACCTACGTCCTAGTACACAAGATGACATGATCGTTCTGGACTATGTTAATCTGCGAATTGAGTTCAGCAATATTTTTGAAAAAAGAAAAATAATATTTTGTCGACATCTAATTATCAATGATTTCTTTCTAAATTATTTAATCTGAAGGGACTAGATGTGAGTGAATGCTTGTAGACTAGCAATAAACAATATTATTTTTAATTTTTAATTTGATTGAAGAAGTGATAATAAGCTTCTTTCATTCGCTTCATTCTTATCTATGAAATAAATGTTTCTATTGTATCAACTATTGATCATTTATAATGTTCTTCGGTGAATTTCATTTCGAAGGTAAACGAATAAATCAGAATGAAATTTCAAATAAAGAACGTAAAATTTGATCAAAGCGACACAGTACAACAACCGGCTTGCCAAGTAAAGAGCCATAGAAAATGTCTGTGAAAGTTCCAAACATCTTAGCGAAATTCTTCTGAAAATGAATCAAATATTATTTTCCTTCTGTACACACGAGATTGTTTAGTGAAAATGAATAGATTCTCTACTTGGAAGTATGTAGTTAATGGCTCATGTACATTTCACAACAACTGAGTTAATGATAGGAAGGTCGTTTGTAATTCGATATTGAGTTTTCTTTTCTGTTCTCTTTTGACAAGTGTATCACAATGAACAGGCTCAGAAGAAAGGGGATAGTTGAATCTGATAGTACTGTAAGTGTAGGTCGAAGAGTGGTATGATTGAAGAGAAGACCCTCACTCATATCCACTCACATCCTGATTTGTTTTTCGATTGAATCGACAATGTTGTTCTTCTTTCTCTTAGGATAGCTATGGATTCAACTTCAAATAGCCAAGAACAGTCCGATCATGTGAGGGTGGGTACGTATATGAATGTGAGTAAGAGAAAACTCCGCTATTCACCAATATTCCACACCTACACACCTAGTTATGTAACGATGAGCAGTCCAATTATAATAATAACTTGCAATATGTTTTTCAATTATACACTCTTTCTCATGATATGTCATAGAATTCGTCAAAACCTAGTGTTGCAATCGAAAGGATGACTTCCTTGAAATAGACTAAATATATATGAAAAATTTTATCGTTTCATTCAGTCTTCTTATTGAATATAACAGTCATACTATTTCTCTATAAAATAAAACAAGTTTGAGTCTAAAATACTCTACTTTGGGGAGAGATATCAGATTTGCTGCAATGGTGCGAAGTTATGATTTAAACGAGAGGTTGACTTAAATAATAAATATCAACGAAAACAAAGATAAATTGTGTCATAAACGCGATTTTTTTTTGTGAATAGTCATAACAAGCTTTCAGTGGATTTAAGAACTTTTTTTAGCGAATATTATTTATTTTGGTTTGCTTAATAGGATACAAATCAAAAATGTACACCGTGCCTGTGAAACAAGGCGAAGTCGACGCAACAGAGAATGGTGACCGCCCGATAGATAGTAGCGGAGGTAGCCATCGCCTAAAGCCTTCTCAACCGGCAGCGTGAACGCACCTAACGGTAACTGAAAAAACTTTTTTTTTCGCCAATTTTCTTCTCATTTTTGCTACTCTGTAATATTTAGTGCTTCATTTCTGAATACTTATCTAAGAACGACAACATAATATTGAGAATACCACGAAAGAATATTTAATTAGGTAAGATGTAATCAGACATATAATATATACTTATAGGATGTTCGTTTCCATCTTAACTCATTTAGTAGTTAAATTTGCAACATTTAAGTTTTATTATGTTGATCACAATGAAAATTTTACTCATTTTTGAGTTAGATCGATTTGTTATCAAGATAATTATTAATCAACATTGATTATGATTTAGTTTATAAATTTAACAAATAAATATGAAATGTCGTAACAAAATAAATAGCATCTTAGGAAGAATGAGTCTATCAATAAACAAATTCCTTCTCTTAACTTTTTAGCGTTTACTGTACATTTTTTTCTAAAATTCCTAGTAATCAAGTTTAACAGCTGCTTTGATTAAGTTACGATCTTCCAGAAGACACATAAAAAGGAAGCGGAGGCGAAATGGTTCGTCCATGGACGATACAATTTCTAATACAAATAGTTAGATTAATATTTTGGCCATTTTTATATTTTTATATGATGATTGATGATAATCAAATCGTATGCATATTCCAACAAATGGATAGTGTTGACAACTAGAATTATTTTTTTGTATAGATTATTATGACATGGCATAAAAGAAAGTTTTGATTCTTGTGAAGATCTATTATCGTTTAAGAATATTTATCTAAGCATGAATCAATCACAAAAAAAAAACAAAATTATTTATATCAACTTATATATGAAATATTATCAGATTGAAACCTCATTTATTCGTTTCTATGTGATACAAAAACAAAATGATGTTAATGTGAATCAAGTTATTCTTTTTTCTCTATTATACTTCAATACCACTTCTAAAATCAGCAATGAAAATGATTCAAGACTTAATCAAACATTGACATAGGCAACCTGCATATGTATGTATATTTTCTTCTCTTTCCTTCCTACTACTACTACTACTCAACATTTTTTTTTTCATAATCCTATGGAAGAAAAGAATAAAACATTTCTATCAACGTTGTAAGTATACCATCTATAAATTTCTCTCGTATAGTTTATGGATACTATTTATTCTTATGCTTTGGCAGTATTTGTAATTGTATTCTCTTGGTAGCTTTAGCATTATGCAGATACATACAGTGAGTAGTAAAACAATTTTTCTTAGCGATCTAGTAAAAGTAACTATGTTATTAATATAACCTGAGAAAATGCTTGAGTCATATAAATATCAACAAAGACATATGATTTAATACATGACATTATTTGACGTATAGCACTGATTTTTCGATGATAAGACTCGTATGTCATGAAAATGCCATCTGTCGTGGATAAAAACACATCATTTCATGTTTATAAAAGGTGTTCCATAATAACTGAAAGTAGTAGTGAAATATATCGACAAGATTGAATATACATAATTTTTGCGTACTAAATTTTAGCTTTATTTTCACTGTGAAAAAATGAGACAAAAATCTAGCACGAAAAATCATGTATTTCAATCATGTCGATATATCTCATCGTTAGTTATAGTTCAAGAATTGAAACTTTTAAAAACAAAAAGATTTTGATTAAATATATATGCGATAAAAATTTCCGAGCCTCTACATCAAACAAAAATATCATTAATAATTTATCGTCAGTTATTATGAAACACTCGTTAGAAACAGAAAAAAAAGATCTTTTCTTAAAATTTTAGATGTTGATTAAATTTATTTTTATTTTTATTATCTATTCTTCAATTCAAATTGTATATAGTTCTAATCTTTTTTCACATGAATTCAATATAAAAAATGGTGGTCATGCTTTATATGCTCTTCAACAACTTTTAAATTTTTTTGAATCTGATGCAAATAATCTTAATCTTGATGGTTTATATGGTTTACGTATAGCACAAGGACAATTAAATGTTCTTCATCAAAATTTAATATTATCAATTAATAAAAAAAATTCTTTAACTGATAAAAATAATATTATTCATTCATTATCAATACAAATTGAACGTATAGCAAATATAAGTTTAAATAGAATAGCATATGAAGAAAAATCATATTTACATCAATTTTATCTTATTGTCTATCATCCATTTGTAATTGATTATCAATCAAGAAAAATTAATAAACATTTAATTGAACATGGTAAACGAAATTCAAATTTTCATGAAGAAGAATCTGATAAATGTTTTGCTGAATTACTTGGTAAAAAAAAATCAGAAAAAAAGAAACATAAGAATTTGATGTATACTTCTTTTTCTTTTTTTTGATTTTAGGTACAAGTGATCGTTTAAATTCAACAAAATGTTTTATTAGTGAATCATGTTGGAATATGATGACATCTCCAATGAGTCAAAATTATCGTTTAACACATCAATTATTATGGTTTTTAATTGCAAAAAATATTGATTGTATACATGATGATATAGCAAATAAAAATTTAAATCATTTTGAAGATTATTTTTGTGCAAATATATATGAAGATGCTAGAATGAATTTATTTCATAATATTAATCAAGATTTATTTCTTGAACAATTATTACTTTGTTCAATAATTGGTTATGAAGAATTTTTACGTTTTGATTGGTTTAATATTATATTAACATGGCAACATCCAGATTATGGTTGTTTTAGTGATAAATCAGAAACAATTCGATTTCATCGTAAAACACGACGACATTTATTACTTGAACAAGAAATGAATAATGGTTGTTTATCACATAAAAGTGGTTTAGCAGCAGGATTATTAGCTACTTATTCGCGAGTTTTTCTGCAATAAAATAGAATATAATTATTATTTAATTTTGTAAAGGTGATTCTATTACTAAAGATTTTATAGTCGATTTCTTGATTTTGTTATTTGATTCCATGTTGAAAATTTTTACAACGATTATATAAAAATAAAATTTCAAATTGTAGAATATTTTGAGAAGTTTACATGTATTGAAAACTGCTTTCGAGGTATTAATCCTCATTCAAACATATGAGATCTTTATAGAGTCTTGTGGGACAAACTTTCATAGTGTCTCGTCCCGAAAATTTTTCAAAATGTCCCAGTCCCGGACGTCCTGTGGAAAAAACTTTCGAGAGAGAACAAACGGGATTTTTTTAGGATTCGGGACTGTCCCGTAAGGAACTCTAGATCTCTACCTGAACTTCAACGAGATTCATTTCAATGTTTAGTGCAATTTATAGGAGAAGTTTGTATTTTTTGATTATTTCTAATTTTGTTAAAGTGACCAAATTGAAATGTACTGCTAGTTTAAAGTTAAGCATTAAATGACAATTTTGAATTTACCTACTTAGTAAAATCAGAAATTCCATTGGTTTGAATTACTTCATTCTTTACTTTCTGTGAAACAACATTTGTGAGCAATTGTTAGTTTCACGATCTGATACCAAGAAGAAACTGTTTTCATTGAACTTTTGACATTTCTTTCAACTATTTCAGCGCTATTTCCTCGACTGAAAGGACGATCATGCGAAATACTACAAGTTCGTATGTTTGCATGGGTGTGTATAGTCACGTGTTTAAAACATCAGACTAACTATTTAAGATGGCTACTTCGTCCTGTACTTTCAACCAATCAGATGCTTTCGCTATTTAGCTCTCGATCAATCGGTTTTTTTTCTGGTCGGATGTGTTGTTACTGTTGGTATAGATGTGAATGTGTTGGTGTGGTGGTCACTTGTTGCGTTGGGTGGGTTTGAGTATGATTGGTTGAATAGGTAAAGAGAAGAATAAGATAGACCTGTGTATCCAAATCCACACCGGTACCCGCATCAATATTCATACTCAGACTTACACAGACACCTACCCTCATGCATACATTTGATATTAGTATGAATTAGGCTTGTATAGTGGTATATTATATAGGAAAAGTTGAAATATTCAGTCGGGGGTCAAGCCAATCACAGCGGCGAATGTTACTTGTTAATTTGCTTTTATGTTTATTTGTTTTACTCTTAAGATTTTTCTAGGACCTTCATAATTAGATAATAGTACTAACGGGTGGACCAGAAGAAATTGCCGGCTTTTGATAGGCCGTTTTCTCAAGTTAGACTGGATGAGAAAGTTTTGTTCTGATGTCAAAAGATAGAGAATTTTGTGTAGATTTTATTGATATATTCTTTGCGAAATAAGTATTTGTCCTTCTCTTGTAGCATTAAAGGTATTCGATACCACAAAAACAGCATTTGCTCAACTGCAAAATGAGACACTTTTAAACTAAAATTTTTGCTCGGTTAATTATAGTTCAAAAATTTCTTCTTGTTACTAATCGATGCCGAATTTTTCGATGTATCTAGTGGTGTCTTTATTTTTTTAAGCTTAATTGTTTCTGCTTCAAAAACCACAAAATATTAAGAAAACACCTTGGGTTAACAGAATCGTACTGTTCGTTGCCAATTTTCTCCGAACTCGGTTTTACAAAAACTACTCTTTTTATATCAAAAGATGTAGAATTTCAAGCTCTACAAAATGCTCTTCATTATTAAGAGCTGAATTCCTTTTCTAAACTAATGATGAGGCTGAGATCTTTCGCCAGCAATAAAAAGATACCAAAACTTGACAATTAGGCATTTTTTGCAAGCGGCTTTTCTAATGATGAAACTTTGTCTCCAGATTTGGTATTGGATCTTAAAAATAGATAAGCCTCCGTACTTTATGATACCGCATTTGAATAGCGTATGTACGTAGAATCATTTAACAAAGAAAACTAACCCTTTATTCCAGTAAAATACTGAACAAATGATGTTTTTGTGGTATCGAATACCTTTAATGCTACAAGAGAAGGACAAATATTTATTTCGCAAAGAACATATCAATAAAATCTGCACAAAATTCTCTATCTTTTGACATCAGAACGAAACTTTCTCATCCAGTCTAACTTGAGAAAACGGCCTATCAAAAGCCGGCAATTTCTTCTGGCCCACCCATTATTATGATTTCATGAAATATTACTATTTTATTAGACTGGAGTCTGCATGGATCCTTGGTGGTCATGTTAAGTTTAATCAAATCTGTTTTATCAGCGTGTCGATTAACTTATTATTAGTTCATTCGATTTTATCATAAACTATTCGTTATTTTTTTTTTTATTATTATCAACATTAAAACAAACTCTCATGAAGAAAAAAAATAATAATAATAAAGTATTCTTTCTTTTGTATGTCGTCATGCTTCGAAGATGAAATTACTATTTCAGTCATTACTATTTACAAAGACTCAATAGTATTGAAAAATGAAATAAAGCATGTAATTTTATTCAAGTAGGTGGAGTAAGTACTTTTTTCTTGACATCACGTAGAGACATTAAGTGCACGAGAATGATTGTAAAGTCTCTCTGTCTCTTCCTCTCTCTTTTTCTTCTTTCTTCATTTAGTCGATATATACTCCATATCGAATGTCGATGAACGACAACACTTATTATTTTGTTGAACATTGATTTACTTTTCTTTTTTTTTTTGTTGTAAACTATGTCAATGACAGCAATTGATAATCAACATGAACAACTTGTTTCAATGGTAAATCAACTTATGGATGAACGTGAAATATTATATCGTGAAAATGAATATTTAAAAGCTAAATTAAATGAATCAATATTAATTGAAACAATTCAAGAAATGAAAAAAGAACGAATTTTTTTATTAAAATTATTATCAAATTTAACAATAAATAATAATCAAGATGATCAATCACGATATGTAAAACATCATATAAAAGAAAAGTAAGTTGAATTCTTCTATAATATGTTTAAATTCTGAAAAATATTTTTAATTAACAAGTGATGTAAAAGTTCTTGTACAAATATTAAATTCAACTATATTGAAAAAGAAGATGATAGAAAGTTCATTGTTTTCTCATAAGATACAGCGTGATTTTTTTCAATGTTTTTCGTGTTTAGCTTTTACTTTGATAAGAAAAAATTTCATCTCTTGATTAAGATTTAAACTTTCGCAGGTGGTGGAACAATTGAGTCTAGAATAAACTCAACAATCTTTATAAGAACCACAGCGGGAAGTTGAAAATACGGAGGTCAACCTATTTATGTCATTCAGATGAAAGACAGTTAGTCCTTCTTATTTCCAATTCACATTTTACATAATTCAAAAAAAAAAAACTTCATAACTTGTGTCAAAAAAAACGTGTACTTGAAGAAACACTCGAACATTTGTCTTTATTTAACTTCGACTCTCGAAAGAATTATGAATATATTACTAGTAGTTGTCCTTGAAGACGGTGGAAAATTTTTATGCAGTGCATAAATCTATCAATACAATGGGACGAGAAACAAATGTTTAAATCTATCCTAACCTACAATACCTGGATCTAGGATAGGCTTCAGTATATTCAAACCTCATGGTTCCGCTACCTATAAATATACACGATTATATTGACCTTTTACTACGCATACAAAGCCATAGCCACGTTCCACTATTATCGTTTGTTTCTAGTAGAAACTTGGTTTTTTTTGGAAATTTGAGTATCAATTGTTTAAAAACCTTATCGCTTTACTGTACTTATCTCCAAAATATTGACTATATAATAGAGACAGATATGGTGAGACTAAAAAACATGTACAAAACGTTGGCTAAAGTTCTCAGAAGCCATATCTCTATAAAAAGAAGTACGTTTATGTGAATTTTTCTAGACGTCATTTCAGCATACAAGCACACACTGCTATTGAGACATACGATTTGTTGATTGCTAAGAAGATTTACAGTCGGCTTTTTCGTAATTTTAGGATCTATCTGACAACAGAAGAAATCAACTTTCTGTTCTAATATAGTGCAAGAACTTTTGTATCATTCGTCCTCACACACACACAGTAAAAGACCTTGATTCTTCTATTATGAATTTCACATCGGTCTTCTAATTTGTAGAAAGTAGTTTCTATATTTATCATATACGTTATGATTAATTCATTTCTCCTCTTTTTTTCTTTTTTTAGTAATACTGATTTTCTTCCACCACCTTCCTATCAAACATACAGTAGTAAACCAGTTCATTATGATAATTCATTAGCTGAACAAAATTCAACTATTTCACGTAATAATCCATCTGTAATAAATAATCGTAATCGTATTTATCGATTAAATACCAATACTGAACAACAAAAACAACAACAACAACAACAACCAACAGTTATCTATCGTATTGATAATTCAAAAGAAAATTTAATGAATAATTCCGATAGATTATCATCATCATTATCATCTACTAATCATATGAAACATCCTCAATCAAATAAAAAAGTTTTTGTTTATAAAACATCAATTACACCACAAACACAAGAATCAAATAAATTAATTCGAAAATATGATTGTCAATTAAAACATAGTCAAAATTCTCCATTTCGACATTATCGTTCACAATCATTACAAGATTTAACATAATTCATATATTCAGAAAACAATAATTATATAAAGAAAAAAAAAAAAAAAAAACTTTCAATTGTTATTTCTTTGATATTTAAAAAATAAATTTCATAATAATTTATTTAATTTTTCTTCTGAATATAAAAAAAAATTACTGACATTAACAACAAAACCATTTCAAATGTACTCATACATAAAAATATTATTGGGTTTACATAAATTTCGGTCTGAATTCAAACTTCTCTCATTACCTTCACTAAAAACTCGAAATTCTTTTAAAAAATTAATATACTCCATAGTACTCATCAAGATGACGTAATCTAACCATTAATTGAACAACTAAAGCATTTCAACTACAAAATTCATACGACTTAGCACTACGGCATCTTGCTGAACGAAATTCTAGAACTGTAATTTGATCTAAATGCGTACTATTAATAAATACTTTTTTTTATTGAAAATGCATACTGTTAATCACTATAGAGTATACCAAATATTTATAGAAATAAGAGTTTTAATGAGAATTTTGAATTCAAACAGAAATTTCGATGTCCTATATTATTTTATTTACAATGTTTAGATAACCATTTAAGACCTTCTGATAAACCAATTCCATCCATAGCGGAACAAGGTATTATAACATATGGACGAGTAAAATTCTCTAAATGTAATGCTTGTCGTATTTCATCTGGTTGCATACAATTGACAACATCTTGTTTATTACAAAATACAAGTAAACTAACATTACGCATTTCACGATCATTTAAGATTTTTTCTAATTCACGACGTGCTTCATCAATTCGTTCATAATCAGATGAATCAACAACAAATATTAAACCTTGAGATCCAGTATAATAATGACGCCATAATGGACGAATTTTATCCTTAAGAAAAAAGAAGAATGAAAATTATTGTATATTTCAATAAATAAAATTTTTTCTCTAGAAAAATACGACAAACGAAATTCTCTCAATTCAGGCAATTTTTTTGTATTCTGATAATATTAAAAATAGAATAAAGCACTACAGTTTTCAGCATTGAAACGAGGAGATCAAGTCGCATCGAATTATATATTATAGATTTTTTGCAGTGTTTTTAATCAATTTTTTCGGTTAAGAATTTTGAGAAGAATATCTATAACTCTAGAACGATTAAATGTAAATAATCTAAGACTTTCGTAGTTTTGTAAATCTTTTATTTGTGATTCGAATGCACAACTGATTATTGAAAACTCACTGTAATCATCTCACAGCATATATTGATTTTCCAAAAAGTCTGTAATATACAATTCGATGCGTCTTCATTTCCTCTTTCTAGAGATGAAAACTGATTTTTCGTTAAATCTAACTAAAAAAAACTCATGCTACGATTATTCGTTATATGCAAAATTCTCGTAATGAGAACACTTATTTCTTATTCCAAAGATGCTGAGAATATGGGTCATCGACCTCTAACACGGTCAATTTTCGATCACTTTAATTGAAGAAAAAAAAAGTTCTGATACATACAGGAAAATTTGTTTTTCATTTTTCCGGCCCGGTACACTCAATCGAACTGAAACTTTTTTCTACAGATATTGGGCACTGTTGATTTTACAAAAGTCTTCAGCAAAAAAAAATCATGTATTTTTGAAGGTATGCTCAGTATTTCAAATGGAAAGGTTGAGAAAGTGAACTAACCTTTAGCCTTTGTGATTCAGATATTTTCTAGAAGAAAGTATTTAAGAAAGCAGAGTCTATGAAAACTTTAGTTCTACTCATCAAGAACTATCTATTCTGAAAGTTTCAAATATTTCTGATTAGTCATTCTCTTTAAAAACTTCGAGTACGGGGAATCTTCTTAATCTGGTAACTTTTTTTAAGAATCAACCAAATCAATCTTTTTATTTCTCAGTTGAAAAACGATTCATATTTCTTTTTATAAACTCATTAACATCGGTTTTTTTTTTGTTCTTTTCTTACTTGTCCTCCAACATCCCATACAGTAAAATGAATATGATCTGAAATGATTGTTTCAACAGTGAATCCAACAGTCGGTACTGTTGGACGAAATTCTTGTAGACGAAGACGAGAAAGAATTGATGTTTTTCCGGCATTATCTAGAAAAAAAAAGAAATTTATAAAAATTATTTAATTGAAGAATGTTATTATACCGAGTCCAATCATTAATATTCGATAACGTTTTTTACCAAAAATTGATCCAAATATATTTCCCATAGTTTTATTTTGATTAATAATTTTCTTTCAATTATTATTTGGACATCTTTGTTTAATAAATAATAGAATTAATGTTCCATCTCTCAACCAATTATATTAATTATGACTCATCATATCAGATACAATTTTGACATTTACCAATAAGAAATATTTAAGAGGGCGGTAATAAGAATTCTTTAACGTGACAATGATGAATGGATCATTGAATATTTATATTTGCTATACATGCTATTACAAACATTTAATATATCAATGTTGAAAAGGAGGAGCAAATATAATTTACCTGCAATTATATTCAAATTAAAAATGACACATTCATTTTATTAGTATCAATATGACTATTTTTTACACGTATTATTATTATGATCGAGACAATATGTCGAAAAGACAATCCAAGTAATTATCATATATCATTTTTTTTTGACTGAATCAATTTGAATTTTTTATCTATGATTGATAACTTAAATATGAATTGTTTATATAATAAAACATTCTTATCACGATATATAATTCAAAGTTTTTTATTCAAACATGCTTTTTAAACTTCTATTATTTCCAAAATATTGAATCTAAGTACAATTCAAAAGATTATTTATAAAAAATTGAATTAAAAATTTTTATTCTTTATTGTAGTTTTTTTTGTACAATAAATATATTAAGTTAAATGAAGAAAAAAAAAAAAGAGCAACATAACTAACCTGACTCTATTCATCAAATAATGTCAACAAAAAACTGTGGACTTATTTCTTTAGTTATATTCATATGTAAACTATTTGAAGGTCTTACAAGATAAAAAAAAAAAAAGTAATTCTGTTGGTTTTTGATAAGGTGTTTTTTCCTATGTCAATACCAAACAAATACACTAAAATAAAAAAAAAGAAAGAAAGAAAAAGGGAGACAAGTAAACTTGCCTCGTTCGCAATGACAGCGGTGGGATTCGAACCCACGCCTTTTACGACTGGTGCCTAAAACCAGCGCCTTAGACCACTCGGCCACACTGCCAATATTCATCTATGTTTCATTTGTATATCATGTAGGAAACTATTTTAAGAATTGATTTCAATGAAAGAAATATATGTTTATTTTTTCTTTTCTTTCAAAGTTAAAATTATTTTATATTAACTATTTTCATTATTATATCAAATGCAATGAATAAAATATCGAAAGACAATATATATATATATGCACGATAAGATCTATCTGAAGGAACTATTCAAACTAAGTATTAGTAATTAATGTTCCAGAAAACAATATATTAGAAGGTAAATGTTAATTTCTTCTGTAAAGTATACTGTAGGAACAGTAGATGTTTTGTACATTTACTATTAGAAACACTGGTTCCGAATGCATATTCAATAGATTATATCAATTAAATTTTTCGAAAAAATAGTATAACTTATTATAGATACATAAGAATCATTGAAATTATCTTTTACTTGAATTGAATAAAGCAGTTAGAACAATGAATCTTCAATTAGAAACATGATCTAACAATTTCTAGATAAAAAAGATTTGACTATTTTTCGCGTATTGACATAGAGTGATAAGTAGTGTATTAGATCTCAGAATTTCGTGTTCTTTCAGTATATATACTTACGAGAGAACTACTCGAACTAATATCCACTGTTTGAATTCACAAGAAGATCTCGGTAAGAATAGAAAAAACCTAAAAAGGTTCGTGCCCATGAGCTTCTGGACCTGAATTATAACTTTTCTACTGAATTTTCGATTCAGCTTTAGTTATTTATCGAAGTATTAACTAACGAAGTTTCAACAGAAAATAATATTCGTTTGGTGAGATATTGAGTTTCTAAAAAGGTAAATACCTAAAGTTGGATGAAAAAATTCTGTACAACAGTCATAATTCAGCTCATTCTTTACAAAGCGGTATATTTAAATAAAATTGTTTTTTGGAAACTGTTGAGGTGTAGTCAAGACTTTCGTATAGTCTATCGCAAGAAAAATGTCTATTTTTGCCTTTTCAGCACAAAATGACCCTCCATTACAACCGTCCTGTTTTTTATCGAATTAATCAAAACTCTTTGTTCTTGAGTCATTGCGTATAGTAGAGATCACTCTCAAATACTATATATATGTACAGAACTTATTTGATGCAGATTTGTCTTCAGAAAAATAAGATTTTTGTCTCTTCAGATTTTTTGAGTCTTCTCAAGATTCATTTATACATCAATCATCAATAATTACAGAATATATAACGGATGGTCAATAAAGCATGAGATACTTTGATTTTCTTTTGAAGACAGCATTCCAAGCTCATTCGATAGAGAATTTTTCACCCTATAAAACTGTCGACTTTGTTCTTCAAATAAATTTCTCTTATTACAGAAAAATCAAAAAGATTGACAACTTCGATTGTCACAAGACAAACCAATTATTCAAAATATATTTGAATAACAATTGCACTGAAATTCGAAATATGCCATGAAATACTAAATTGTTAGAAAAAACAAATATTTGAAAGGACAATTTTTCAAGCAAAAATTACAAAACGATGCAAATGATTCTTTTCGCATAGCTTTATGCCATTGAACATAATCTAAAGATTTTCATTACTCGATTTTTAAATTTTGAACACAATGATATAATGATAAACCGTTCATACGGCACGGTAACTTTTGAAAACTCGAGTTTTAAAAGCAAATTCAAAACAAACTATTATCAGTTGTTAAGAACTTGAAAGCATAGAGCATAAAATTTTCTATCTTATTAATACTATATACTTTACATTTACCATCGAAATTGGTAAGTATAAGATTGCACAAATCGTTAGATATCAGTACGTTAATATATTAGACTTTGATAAAATTTTATTGTTGAATATAAAATGATTCGAATTGTAATATGAATAAAAATATAATGGAGCCATGTTTAATTAGATGTAAAATCTTGTGAAATATTTTCATTGAAAATTTGTATTTTAATCTGAAATTTGAGTTGTTATTTGTTATCTGTCTGAGAAAAAACACAGGATTTAATATGGACATCTCTTTTTGCAAAAAAAAAAAATACAAAATAAAAACAAAAAATGAACACACTTATAAATCATGATGAAGAATACAAAAAAAAAGAAAATTCAAATTATTGTTTTGTTATTTGTTGTTGATGATATTTATTCAATACCATTTTTTAAGAATGAACTAAGATCACAAACAAATAAACCTCGATTATTTGTTTCAATTGATTGATCTCGTAAAGATTTAGTAAGTGTTTGTGCAGCTTTTGTTTGACCTTCTGTATTTATTGAAGAATCAAGTGTTTGTGATGATGTTGTTACTAAAGGAATATTTCTTTCATATGATGTACTTTTATCATGTTTTGTTATTAATGATTCAGTATTTGTTTGAACACTTTTTAATTCACGTGATGATATAACTGTTGGTGGTGATGATGATGATGTTGTTATTGATGAATCATCACTTGGTTGTGATAAAAATGTTATTTTTTTTACCGTTTGAATATTTACTTGAAGACCAACATCACGTGTACTAATATTATTTCGACTTGTATTACTATGTGATTTATGTCGTCGATGACGATGATGATGGTGATGATGATGATGATGATGATGATCAGTTGTTGTTGATGATGAACCAGTTGATAATGGTGATGGTGTTGAATCATGAGGAATTATTAGTTTATTTGAATCAATATCTTGAATTGGTGCTACAGTAAGAAGTGTTTGAAAAGAACCATCACGTTTTTCAATTATTAAAGTTTTAGATGGAGTTGGTGTACGTGAACGTCGATAATGTGATGGAGTATTATTATCATCGATATATTGTAACTAAAGAATAGAAAATATATGTAAATATACAGTCGATTCCTACATAACATTTCTAACAAAGCGAGACTCTTCGTAAATATGAATAAAATTATCGAACTTAGATAATAAAAATTTTTCTGTATAATATAAATTCTTATAATAATATTCTGAAAAACTTTTGACATACATTTGGTGATATTGCTTTCATATGTTCAATTGTTGCTGATGATGCTGATGGTGGTAGTTCTGTTTGAGGACGTTGTACAATAGAATAAAGTGTTGCTGGATCTGGTTGTTGAACAACAATTGATTGATTTTCTAAATCAACAAATGATGAAAATGTTGCCATTGTCCATGTTAATTGTGTTTGTGATGCACAAGATTTTTTTTCTTGTTCATATTTTTCATTACGATTTAATATTTTAGATTTTAATGATGATTCTGGAAAAAGTATATTATCATAAAGTGATTGTGTATTTGCATAAACAGGTTCTTGTTGTGTTGTTATTGGAAATTGACTATATGCTGTTTCAATACGACGTGGTGCTTTAATAGATGAATTTTCTACTGGTATTAATGGTGAATGACAATCAGATAATTTTCCATATGTATCATTATTATTATCGGATGATGTTTGAGACATTATTGGAATATCACCTACTGTATAACTATATGTAATAGGAATATTTGTTAATGTTATATTATGTGTGAATGGGATATTTGATGAATATGGTCTTGGTAATATTAAACGATTTTTTTCTGTTGATAGTTGATATACTTCTATCTGACTACGACGATGTGTTGAATAGAAATATGATGATTGATTTAAAGTTCGTGCATAATGATCGATCGTTGGATGACATTGAATTGAATTAAGTGGCGGTGGTGGTGGTGGTGGTGGAATGTAATCGTTATGTTCTTCATAACGTAATTCTCTACGACTTGATTTACTATTGAGACGATCAGCAGAACGACTCAATTGTCGTACTTGTTGTTTTTGATGTATATGTTGAGAAGTATTGGTTGTTGATGGTGTAGCAACAATTGATGTTTGACTTTGATGTTGTCCTCCTTTTTCGTAGCGTATCGAAGGTAATAATGTATTTGAATAACGGTTGTTCGATGTGTCAGAATAAATAACACTATTTGAATTATTAACTTTATCGTTTGATTGATGATGATGTCGATGTTGATGTGAAGAAATTTTTGATGAAATTTTTTCTTGATTATCGTTTGAAACAGGATTAATAGGAAGTGTTGAATTAGTTGTTGATGAATTTTTCTAAATAAAATAAATATCATAGATAATATGTTTAGTAGTTTAGAATCTAAGAATAAAACTAAATGATTAAAAGATTCTTATTGATATTGAGTAGATATATATATGAAAATACTAACAAATAAATATCTTCATTATATTCTTTTTGACTATTCTTATATGATTATTTAATTAATATTCTTTTAACACGAAAACAATCTAGTGAAAGAAACAAGAATAGAATCTTAATTCTTGTTTTTTCTTGCGCATCGATAATTTTCAAAGTAGTAAAAAAAAAATTTATTTAATCATATCAATGAAAGAAAGATGGTATTTTCAAACAGAACATAGCGTTTATGCGTCTCTCTCTTAATTTATTAAGAACAAAAAAACAACTTACATTTTAGTGCAAACTTCATATTTATCTATATGGAAGAGTATTTTTTTTGTTCGGTTAAATATTATGACAAAAAAACGATAAAGACTTAAAAAAACATGTCTACACTACGAGAAACGTATGAATCTTAATTAAGAAAAAAAATCTATCAGTCATTCGTAATATTTCTCCTAACCAGTCACTGTTAGGATCATACAAAAAAAAAAGAAAAAAAGAAAATTAAAGTTGAGCATGCACGTGTATGTGTGTTGACTATGGTAGGCGAGAACATGGCATTAGTAGACGCAAATAACATCAGTCTTTTTCCTTCTTTTCCTTATTGCTGTTGTTCTTCCTCCTTTTTTTCCCACAGGACTGCACAGTATAAACTAGACCTAGTCAACCGATAATCGATAACCTTTTCATCAGCGTCTATATACTCCACCCTTTTATCTAGAATAAAAATTATGTCTACCTGTTTATATATACTCTTCGTTCTTTTTTTTCTGACACAACCCTCATTAATAAATCTTAATCAATCATCACGTAAGAACAAACCATTAACGAGTACAGATTGGCATAATAATAATATACAGTACAATAATCATAACTACTGATATGTACTATCAATTACTTGTCTCTCTGATTGCATACACCTTACTCTTTCCTCGTCTCGTCTGTCGCTGTTAATTTAGTTGATTTAAATCATTTCTCGTGCGACGCGACACCAAGGTATAGCGTTAAAAATTCTCCTCCTTTTTCCTTCTCTGTTTGCATATATGTAGTGTTAAAGGGAGAAGACGGGAGTCAACTCATCGCTCGAAGCATACATGGACGCGCATTTTCGTATTTGTTAATCATCGTCGCACAGTAATAAGTGCGCATACATCGGCGGTCGTGTCGTCTAATGTTAGCTATAGTTGTACTATTAGTATTCGTTATGCTAGTATCTGCTCTTTAATATGGTTATTTGACTAGTCATGATGGAAATTCAAAGAGCTAGAAGAATATAAATGGCAAAATAACAGCAATCAATACTCATGACATACAAAGAGAATAACAAAGAAAAACTGAGAGTACAATTAGCACAATTCGATTTTAAAATGTCTTTACTTGTCAACAGACATCATGCCCACATAACGTATATTGTTATTCTTTTATCTGTCACATATGCTTATTGAAAAAAAAAAATCTATAGTAACTTGAAGGTTACTAATACAAATGTCTGTCGAACATGTTAGCGAAGGAAAAACCGCAACAAGAAAAAGAAGAAGGAGAAGAACAAGAATGCAAGAGCACAAAATACAGTGAAGATGATAGCATCGTGTCTTCGTTCTTTTTCTTGTCATATGACTTTTTCTTGTCTATATGGAAGTTACAGACTGCATCCGTTATTTTTAGTCTTATTTCGATAGATTTCTATTACAATAAAAGAGAAGAGAAACGAAAGACAAGAAAATATTAAAAAGAAAAGAGCTCTTTGCTGTCTCAATATTATTGAACGGTGATGTTTCTCTTTATTATACTCAATTCATTACGAAAACAAACTACGTACTATATCTTATACTGAAAATAAGCACATAGCACGTGTCAGCATGCACATCCATCTTATATGACAGTATAGATGAAAGAAAAAATCTGTTAATAACAACAAGACAAAATCCATTTTTATGGACTCTCTATCTAATCTATTTTCTTTTCCTTTTTTTACCTACTTGAATGGTGTCACTCTATGCATTCTCTCATTTTTTTTTCTCGTGCATTCTTAAGACAACTCAATTATCAATCAGCTTCCGATCTTCTTGGATTATCATCTTACTGTCATAAATAAGACCTTGTCTGTACTAGACAAGAAAATACTTTTAAATACAATAGAAAAATAACACATCTAGATGAAATAATAAGGAAAAAACGGCAAATATATCTCTTCTATATATGTCTATCCATTTGTGTTTGCTATTCAAGAAAAAAAAACTGATGTCTTCGATAATGTAATGATGATGATGAATACAAATCGTGATAAACAATATAAAGCAGAGACGTTCGTTATGCTAAAAAAAAAATCGTTATTTCCTTTTTTTTATCCTTCAAAACCGAAGAGGAATTATTTTCTGATATATGTGTAGATGCAACAACAAGGAAGAAAAACGAGCAAGATGAGCAACATGTATTCGCGTAAATTATAGCCGACAACGAGAATATTTTTGCTGTTAACGATGCTATTGAGGGACAAGATGAATCGACAATAAAAGAAAAAAGGAAAGAAGTAATGACGATTGTCTTCCCCCCAAAAAAAAAGTAATCAGATAAACAGAATTCTTTTACGCTTCTTTTATATGATAGAATCTTTCTTTTTTTATTTTTGATGCTTAAAAGAAAAAATTAATGTCAAACATGAAGTATAGTTTTAATTTCTACGTACCTTTTCATCTTGATCAATACTACCACGCTTTGACAAGTCATTTTCAGACTTAGTTCGAACATTTTTCTATAATTAAAAACAAAAAAATCTTTCATATATTTCCTTTTTGTCTTATAACTATATATATATTTCGAGTGATGCGGTTTACATTTATATTTAAAAAAACTTACTTTAACACGAAATAACTTCATTCGTCTCAAATGTAAAATAAAGAATCAATAACAATGTGATTATTTTTGTTTTAATAACATTCTCTCATAATAATAATAATAGTAATAATAACAATAACAACTAGTACAAAAACAATGAATAGGAGAAGATGAAACGTCCACCACAAAAGTAACAGCTCATCATCATCATGCTATTATGCGACTTCAAGAAAGGAAAAAGAACGATTTCCTGTTTGTCGCCTTTTTTTCTTTCCCTTCTTTTTTTTTCAACTTTCTTTTTTTTAACATGCTTCACATACACACGCATTCATATGCAAAAAGTCTAACGAGCCATTACATACATACACACACACACACACATGCTTGCACCTAAGCTACCCAAGTCAAAAGAAAAAAAAAAGCAGCCAAAAGAAGAAAAAAAAGAAAAGGAGCTCCATATTGCGGTTAACAATGACTATATTTATATATGTTTTTTCCTAAAACGCATAAGTATATCGAACTGTGCCACCGCAACTCTTAAGGTATAATAAAGAAACTACCCTACTATAGTTTATTGTCGTTCATAAAAAAAAGAAAATAGACATAAGATTTCTTTTTATTATTCTTTATACAAGAGAAAAAACAGAAAAAGTGTGTGACTGAGTATTATTTCCGATCAATATATAATGATGATGAAATAGAAATGTGCATGTACACTATAATTTTTTAATTAATCAATCTATTTGATTTTGTATAAAAAAAAAATGTTTCTATTATTATACACATGCACTACATAATTCTATGTCTTTATTCAAAAAAGAAAAAGACAAACAACAGAACTTGAATTATTATTAGTTAATAAATATACATTATGTTACATTGTATTAAATGAAACATGAAGAGGCACTTAGTTATACAAATAGATACATTCTTTTTACATAGATTTCTATTTGGTCAATAATAATATTTTCTCATTATGTTCATGATGATTTCATTAAAGACAATTGGATTCTTGAAAAATACAAGAAAATAATGAATAAGTAGTAGAATGAGGCATGCAATCACGCGTGTGAATATATAAACGATTTTCTATATCGTGATGTTCAATGAATCTGTCATATATATCCAAGTTTAAAAACATCAACAATTATTTCTTTATATATTTCATAGACTTCGTTGTCTCATTTACATACTTATACTATTTATATTTAAAAAAAATAATCGATGACTTTATAACATATAAAGCAATAAAATAAAATCGAATACAATAAATTAGAAAAATGGTCATCTATCAATTTTTTTTTAATATTATGTAAATTAGAAATAGATAAATGAGTTTTTCTCGACATAGACGTAATAAGCGAGATTTAATGAGAAACAAACGTATTATATAATAGATCAAATGAAACATGTGTGTGTATGTGTGTCCTTGTAATAAATAAGTAAAAGACTAATTATCATATTTTTAATTAATTTGAAGTATGTTGTACTTGTTTTCTTTCATTATTTAGTGAAGCTTTAAAACTTTTCATATATCAATAAAGATAACCTATAAAACGACTATTTTGAAATAAGTGACAGTAGATCAACTCTCAACAATTTTTTAATAGTAACACCAAAAAAAAAGGATATTTTAGTTATTAAATAAATAGAATTATAAATGTATAATTGAAAGATTAAACTCTATATAATATACTTCTATGATTTAATCGAAATAAATAGGATTTATATCAGTCGATCTCATATTTATAATATGTCAACATAATATTTTTTTCCGTTTCCTTTTTTTTTCTTATCCTTACTTGTCATCATATCAATATGAAAAGTGTTGAAAGACTAATTAATGAATATATATATATATATAGGTCGTCACAGTCGACCTTATTTAGTTTGAATATTAATATTAAATTCTATATTATTAATAGTATTGATTGTAAAATTGGAATTTTTATCATTTTCTTTTATTATTATTCATTGATCGGACATTGTCAGATCATTTGACATGCATAGGAGTATTGTTATTCTTTTATTCGTACTCAATCACGTCCTTCAGACAATAGATTGTATATATAAGTGTAGAAAAAACAAAAATTTTGATGATTGGTGATTGAAAAGAAGGAGAGGTGTTGTATTAGACAATCGATCACTTATAGACAGCAGGTATAGTTATTAAGAATACACAAGAAAAGTAAATAACATCTTACCTCAATTGATACTGTTATTGGATTACATTTAACATAAGCTGTTCGTTCTGTACTGCATGAAGAAAACCATGTAGACCATCTTTTTTTCCATGATAATGAATGTTTCATTGATATTCGTTGTTGACGGCGTTGAATATTTACCGAAATATTTTCTTGATCAATATTGGGATTAGCGATGGATACACATTTAACTTGTCTTTTTTTTGATAATGCTAATGATCTTAACGGCTGTTGTTTTGTTATTTCTTTTTTCTGTCGATGATGATGATGATAATGAGAATTGTTATTGTTATTTGAATTAATCGCTGTTAGGTCAGAAGTCAGTGCTTTGTGATGTTCCATATCTTTGTTCGTCTATAAGTTGTTGTATACAATCAGAAATACATACAGGTCATGAAAGAAGAAATGATAACTGGTTAATCATTTCTTTTTCTTCTATTCTTTTCTATCGTGTATTTCTTTTTTTGCTTGATAAATTGAACATTGATGGTAAATTAATTAGAATAGTAAGGATACGAAATATGGCGAGAGAAACTTTAATGATAATGATTGTGTAAAAAAAGAAAATGAGAACAACGAAATGATCTATACGTTGATATATGTATCTATGCATGCATGAAGAACAATGGTCAAACCATCTATCATGGATAATCGTGTTATTATGAGATGTGTGTGATTATTATTTGAGGACGAATAACGAAGGAGGGAGGAGGAATAGTTGGTTCGTCAACAATAATGGTCAAATAGTGACAAACCTACAATAGACAAAAAGAAAGAAAGAGAGAGAAAAAAAAGAAGAAATCAATGACATTTGGATGCGAAAAAAAAGAGAGAATATTGGGACGCGAAGTAGACAGGTGATGACAGTTGAATAGGTGTCGTGATACACATATATAAAAATGTTATTGAATGTATTTTGAAAGTATTCATGAATAAAGAAGAAATAAAAAACCTATTTAATCTATTGTATGATTACATATTTAGTATTTCAATGAATCAGTTTATTTTTTTTTAAATAATTTCTTTTCATAAAATGTCATAAAATAACATTAACATTGTTTTTTTTTTTGTTGATATAAAGATAGATATATCATATACTTACTTAAAATCCTTCTGGCAAATGATCGTCCATTGATTCTATCAATTTATCTACCATTTATTGCCTACGTATATAAATATATATATATATATATATATATATAAATATATGTTATACGAAATGAACAGATGTATATGTAAACGAGTTTTGTTTTGTCACTGTTTTATATGCTTTTATTTGTTAACTGATGAACTAAAAAAAGAAAATAGTCACTATTGATGATAGAAGACAGCAATATTGATGATGTAATATGTATTCATTAATTGCTCTTACTATAGTATTGTTGTTTTTACTTTACATGGTAATCATGATGTTGTCTCATGTACGGTTCATGAAATTTCTCATTAAACATAGAGAGTTGATGAGAAAAGTAAATTATATCATTGTGAGCTAATATAGTTTTGTTTCTTTATACGTATATCTATATCGCAAAAAAAAATTATGTATATATATATATACAGAGAAAGAGGTTCTCGTTTAAATGGCAAAGTTATATTTACACGTGGATTGTGATTTATGATAAAAAAAGAAAAAAATGCAAATTTGATGTTTTTAATAGAGACTATATTGATGTAGAATACGAAATAGGGAAGAACAATGTAATTGATTATCAAAGATTAGTTTAATTTCAAGAGACATATTAATTTAAAATTGTATTGAATATTATTGAAAGAATTTTCAATAGTATAGTCTTGGAGAATATTTCATATATTTAAAAAAGTAAAGGGTATACTTATCTTCATTCTCTCTATATATATATTGAAATAAAATGATTTATATAAAATCACCTATTGACACTTTTATCAGATAAAATTATCGACTATTGTTTGCTTCATAAAATGAGATAATCAATACACAAATTCTTGTCAAATATTTTACATTATGAAAAAAAAGTGACTTTTTTTTCTTTTATATACCAAGAACAAATTACCTTTTATAGCAGAGTGAATAAAGGAAATGGTTAATTCCGATGACTTTTTTTTTAATTTACTTTAGTCTGTCATACTTGATTTTTTTTTCAAGTGACAATGTTTCCTGTAGACAGATTAAGATAATAAATACGTTAATAATTTCTGTCTATGACATTTTGTTGTACTTTTCTGAATTAATTAATTGAATTGTTTTGTATATAAAATAAAAGGTTTTATTCTGTGTACTTCATTTTCAGTAAGAATGTGACCCATATGATATTTAACTATACAAAAATTTTTGAATCTCACTTTATCTAACTTTTTGAAAATAAATTTTGAATTGAAAAGTTCAATAAATTTTTTTTTTTACTTAATGGAAATTATTCAATTTCATCTTTTTTACATAGAAATATACCAAATATTAATATTTTAAGTTGAAATATTTTTAAAAATAGACAACGTCTCATTTGAGTGTACTTCTTCATAGTATGTTTATTTAACACATACTTCACATGTACAAAACTACGGCACTATCAAAACTGCAAAGAACGATAGAGTTCGAAACTCATATTATACGAACACCTATTCCGGCCTGCGTTTTTTAGAATATAATATTTTTCTAGACGCGCATACTCCTATAATTACTTTAGTTTTTAATTATAGAATATATTTTACAAATATCAAGGTAATTATCACTATCGTTTTACAATTAAAGTCAAGGTAACCATGGCGTGTCTGCATATGATATTCATTTTGAACTCGATATTTTTTCTTTTGAGCTTTGGTAATATCCGCAGTTTTTAAAGGTACTCTATAGTTTTAGATTAATTTACTATACGTTGAAGATTATTTACTCAAAACTATGAAAAATTTGTTGTTATTTCAAAAAAAGTCATTAAACATGATGAAAGATATATTACTCTTATTGTTGATTGATCTAATTCATTTGATATCAACCAATGACTATAATTCCAATATCTTCTCAGTACTAAGCTTATATATTTTTTTAACACTTCATGGTCTTTTCTTCTTTTTTTATATATATATGGAAATAAGATAGAACAAAAAAAAACAAACAACAATAACAAGCAAGTGGGTGTATCTTGATTGATTTGATAGTAGAATTTAACAATAAGCAGAAATATTATGATGTACAAATGTTACACTATACAAATGCAAAGTGGTCGATTTATGTAACAAACAAAAAAGCACTGTGATGTATTTGTAATATGATAATAACAATGAACTTTGTTAGCAAGGATAATGATAGAGTTAAACAAGTTTATTAAAGTGATATAAAAAAAAAAAAAACGGAGATCGATATAATTTTTTTTCTCTACATCTAAATGAGATCGTAACCTGAGAAAATAACATAAAATATTTTTTTTTTTATTCTTTAAATATAATCAGGTTCTCTTTTGAATTTAACTTTTCCAGAAGTACTTCCTGTTCTAATAAGGTTGCTTTCAGATTTTTCAATAGTATTATCGTCAATTGAACATTCAAAATGTTTTACCCATGGATCCAATATATCATCATCATCATCATCAGTTTGATTATTAATATGATTTGTTCCTTTCGATTCTAGAGATGTATTACTAATAGTTGATGTTGATAGTATCGATTTTCGACGTATTGAACTTTCACCATGTTTTTTCGTTCGATGATGATGATGATGATTACGTGTATGAGTCAAAGATGGAGGTAGATTTTTATTCAATTGAAAACATGGTGAAGAATTCGTAGAGTATTTTATATTATTTAGATTAGTATAGATTGGTTCTGATTCTTCTTTTTGTTGATAAGTAATTGGTTTTCGTTCTAAACTTGATATTTGTTTTTGATGAGAATGTATCGGTTTAGTTGATATGAAATCATTTCCTTCAAGACTTATACCTCTCGATGAATGAATTCTATTTAATGTTGAAGTATTATTCTCTCGACGTGAACGACGACGTAGTAATGATACCGAATCATTATGACGAATATATAAATCTTCACATATTTGTTGTTGTTGTGGAAATTTTGATGATAATGATACTTGAGATTCATTATCATTTAATTTCCATGTAAGTGTTAGTGTTACTGTATCCGTTCCACCAAATATATCCCATGATAAAACATAACGACAACTTTCTTTAGCCATTGTTCGAAGAAAATTAATAACAGGACGAGGTAATTCAAGTACATCCATTAGATTAAACCATTTCCTTTTTTTTCAACAAACAATATATATCTTATAGGAAACAAAATGATAATGATTTTCTTGGTAAGAATAAAGGAAAAATATATATATATATATATTCTGACTTATATCTTGTTACTCTCGCTATTTTTTTTTTTTTTCTCATCAATGACAATAGAATTGTTGTTATTGCTTTATCTCTTCTTCGTCATCGTTCTTTTTCTTTTCCCCTGTGAAGACATGCACATTCTCAGTAAACACAATTTCTTTATCTTGCTTCGATGAGACTCCAAAATCTTTCTATTTTCTACTCTTTACCACTGAATGAATATACATTCGTGTGCAATAATAACGTTTCTTGATGATGTCATTGTGTCTATATCAAAAAAATTCTCTATAAGCTTAATATTTATCTTCAAAATCGACAGCAATTGATCTCCGATTGCAAGAACGAAACACAGTTGGATCTATAAACAAATGTTATGTTGTGTAAAAGTTATTTGTTTTTTAATATTTGATCTGATTCTTTGCTTATGTCAGTTTGATTAGGAAATAAAATGACAAGTAATTCTCTTAGGCATACAATAAAATCATAGAAATATACATTATATTAACAGGAGCCAAGGCTTTTCTTTTTCGCCTGTCTGTGTTATCATATCTTTTTCAATGTAAAACATCGATGTTATGTTTTCATCTATGCAAGAAATAGAGGAATAAACAATCAGAAAAAAAAAATAATAATCCTTGCTTTTCTTTCCTTAGATAAATAATATAGAAGAATAGCCGAAAACGAATAATATAAAAAAAAATAGAAAATATATATTCTCTTCCTTTTCGTTTATAATAAATTTTTTGTCTTACATACTTTTTTATGGCAATATGTAACAATGCATTTATTTAGTTAATTCAATTTTCTTTTGTTAATAGATTTCTCATCATTGTTATATTAGAATGATAACAATGAAACAAGTGTCTAAATGATTAAAGCATTCTTAGAGTTAATCGTCATTTATATAAAATATATACAGTTATATTTATGATAAATAGAAAAGCATCATACTGTGAAAATACGATATCAAATTATTTATGCTCAATAAAATTGTATGTTTTAAAGAGATGATAGTCAAATTATATCTCTTTATATCCTGTATTTATTTTATGATCGAGGGTTTAGCAAATATCATCATCACTATAAAAAAAAAATATAAAAAAGAAAGAGATATGCCTCAAGAAATACTAATGACCATAAATGATAACACATCATCAACGTTACTGTCATTACTAATAGAGTTAACGCATGTTTGACGGCATTATTACAGAATTGATCATTGAAGAGAAAAAAAAAGTTTATGAAAGCTTGATTCATTTTTCTTTTAGTTTCTATTATATTTAAAGTGATCGTTGTCTTGAGATTGTCACATTCATTTATTTTTTTTTTAAACGAACACAATATAAAAAAAACCAGTCTCAGGAAATTTACACAACAAAACAAGATGAGCAGAAATCAATTTATATTGTATTTAATACAAAACACAAAAATACATTTTCAAATTGTTTAATAATTGATTCCAATTATATAAAAAATTTTTCGGATGATCTTTTAAATTGAGTTGCTGTAGGAAAAAAACGAAACACGAGCTACATTTTATTACAATAACTCAATTTAAAAGATCGTCCAAAAATATTTTGTTCAACAAAAAACTGACGATGTCCAATTGTTATATGTTCAATTCCACCATGACTAAACATTTAGCAATGAAATTTTTGGTTGAATATACTATAAATACTGACTGTCTTTTTGATACAAATTGTCCGTCAACATTCAGCTTTATATGAAAAACAAATGCGTCCAAAAAAGTTGTTAGAATAATTCATGCTGGATTAAAATGTGAAACATGATGTAACTGTTCTTAATGATCACAGAGAAATTGTTTTATACTACCTAGTTTGGGGCACGTTTCTTCATCATTTTTTTACTTAATCATCCGGAAATACAATAGAAAAATAGTTCATTTATTACAATGAGACGTTGTTGATATACGATCTTTGATCGTATATTAATAACGTTTGTCACAATCTGTAGGAAAAGGGAGGCGGAGGAACTAAGTGTAAATTCCTACCCTACATATTTCAGTACTCCTTTTAGATCGTATTTCACAAAATTTTGTTCGATTTTGTACTTAATTTGATAATATGAGTTTTTCTCGGAGTATAATTAATGCTGTCAGCTTCATTTGCAAACAAGTCATAATCAATGTAATGGTTTCAGAAAGATTTGAAGAATTTTTGATACTATAATTTAAAATCAAATTAAATAAGAAAGAAATGAAAACACACAAAAAATCGTATCAATAAAAAATTTACAAATGAATCATCCCATGAGATAATTATCAAGAAACTACCGTCGATTTATCGATGAGTATAATATTCACTATATCGACGGGTTTTTTTTTTGAAAATGTTATATCATGGTATATCGCCTTCTCATCCAATACTGTCTCTTTTTTAGCAATTGTGACGCAGTTACGTCGCAATTCGATCGTAATCGAAAACATATGTTTATTTCATAAAGACTAAACGAAAACCTTAGTCATAATCGTCTATCTGTTGAATGTAAATTGAAGCAAGCATTTAAAATAAAATCTAGTACAAAATGTAATATTCTCAACTTTTTGCAGTCTGTTGTTTTGTTCAATTTATATAGTATGTAACTTCACTTTATACTTAAATCGTCAAATTAATGTACTGTATAACATGTTAGCCTTTCAGATAGAGATTCTTGAATTCGAATCGGGAAGAAAGCAGAGAATAAAAAAAATAAGTCCGAAGAAAAAAGCGCGATGTAAGATAGAAGGAATGGGTTCTGAGTAGATTAGAGAAGAATATAAGAAAGACAGAGTTCCAGATTATTTAAGTTTCGTGTTTTTGCAATTCTGTTATGAAAATGCTTTCGTAGAAAACTGGAATCCATTATTCATCATTTTGAATAGGAACGGATTCCACTTATTCTGGGACGTTTTCTTAAAAAGAAGACCTTTAATTTTATGAAACACTTTCTTTGTCGTTCTATTCAACGAATATTTTTCCCTGGATCTATCAAATATGTAATACGTATATGTAAAAAAAACATAGAAAGTAAAGGCATTGATAAGAAATAGTGCATGGTATGAATATTTGTTCTTTACTTTCAAATACCTTTTATCTTGTTTCATATATGACTTCTATTCAGAATAAAGAATAAAGGGAGAAAAAGAATGACTAGAGACATAAAAACTTCTGGTCTTCAGTTTTATCTTTCTTATGTATCCTTATCAAACACTTTTTTTTTGAATTATATTATTTTCAAACAAAATATAACCGAAAAAGTTAGAAGATTTCGATTTCAAACACGCATATTAAATTTTTATCGCCACAAATTTCCGACAAAAAGAAATGACTTCCAGTAGAAGCAACATGAACGTATTAGATACTAAATATGCACACATGAAATCATCATCGGACTCAAAGGACCCATTACAAAATCGGCAACACATCGCTCAAGAGATAGAAGAAATCAACCAACAATATATTAATTTAAAACAAAATGTTCACGAAAATGAAACTAATCAAAAGTTATTGACTGAAATAAACCAATGGGAAAAACAATCTGTTGTGGTGATTCAAGCAGCAGCTGAACAAGCTCGAATGGAGATAAAAGACTTGATAGAAAAGCGACACAAACTCCTAAATAATTCAGTTACTAAACTATCAGAAGAACTTCCTACGAAGTTAAACCATGATGAATGTACAACTGCTGATATTGATCGATGGAAAAGCCTACTCCAAAAATGTCAAAATAAGCTACAGCGAATATCTGAGATCAAGATAAAACTGCAAAACTTGTCATTGCTCCTATTGTTTGCAATCAATGATACAAACATGAACGAAAATGAAATTATCAATTCATCGTCAGAAGGTATTGCTAGTGCAAAAGAACAATCTACCAAAACAGATGAACAACCTACGTTACCACAAGATGTTTATTCTATCAGTAAGAAGCAGGAACGTCTCACAACACCGACCACAGACGTACCGTCTCCATCATATCCATGTATTTCTTTTGGTTCCCGCCAGTTAAATAATTCGAAATTGCATAGATTATTCGAGTATCTGATGTCTCTCCCTCCAATGGATAAAAATGGATCAATGAGTGGTGACTGCAATTTGGAAACCACTCAAATGGAAAAATTTCTTTCAAGTACGTTTCAGTTTCAAAATATTTCTGGAGAATATATCGTTCAAGGTGTAAAAGCATTTAAATTAGGCAAATCTCTAAATTCAATGGATCCGAAGAAGATAGTTTATTTTCCTAGCAAGACTGCTACTACATCATTTACGATGAGCGTAGAAGAAATTCTCAATTGGCAACAATCATATAGAGTTTATGCTGACAAAACTGTTAGGGGTATGAACAAAGATTTTCTTCTACAAGCATTAAGAGGACAGAGTAAATATGGAAAAGAAGCATTTCGTATGAAATTTGTTGTTCGTATTTCACAATGTCCTATCTTGATGGAATTCGATGCTCGCATTATATCTCGTACACCTCAAGAAGAATGGCCACATCGAATTAGACTAGTTTCAGTAACTGGTATTGATTTTGCTGGACGAATACATGATGTTGATGATATTCGTACTTATGTAAAAAACTGGCAAGATGTTTATGAAATTGATCAGAATTCGAATTTGCCACGAGTTTATGGGGAAAGAGACTTTCGTCGAATAACGAATGGTCCACGAGGAAAACTAGACCAAAATCTCCTTCTAAATGATTTAATGCGTATGGCAAGACTTCGATTACGAGCATGTGATATAGAAAAAGTGGAGGTTGTAGTTGAAACAGGTATTGGACTTGGTGTATTTGCTGGTGCAGCTATTGGAATTGATGAAACAGTAAGAGGACTTTCTGCACTTGCTATCCGAAAAGTACTTGAAGAAGATGGGCCTACTTATCAAAATGTATGTGCTGTCGTGATTGCTCTACCTATTTTTGATGTAGGCCATCGAAATGATAAAAGACAAGATACATATCAAGTTTTTGTTGATGAATTCAGTCGAAATAATTATCAAGGTCCTATTCCTGTATTAATTGCTGATCAAGATATGCATCGATTAACTGTAGCTATTGCTCGAATGAATTTCAATGTTTCTGAGTTGAATCCTGCTGATTCTCATGGTGTATTTGGTGAATATTGGCAAAATCGAGGACCAGCTGTAGAAGAAAAATTAGCTTTAACTACAATGGGTCTATTTGTACAACATCATATCATTAATCCATGTGTACTTGATCCAAACCATTACCATTTTATTTAACTAAAAACATAGAAAGCAGTTTAATATTTGAATATTATTAATGTTAATGATTTGACAATTCATAATATAACTTTGCAATCTTTTGTCCTATTTATCTTCTAATAATCAAGAGTATTATGCACTTCTTCATGTAAACATGATATAAAATTTGTCGGAATCTGATTTTTAGAAATTATGAGATATTAACAATGGAATAAGGAGTAGTTTCGAGAGTAACATGAATCATCTATTATTCTAAATATTTTCTACAATTCAATTATTAAATCAAATTAAACAAAAATAGAAACAATCATAGTCGTACTGTAACTACTTTTCTTTTCTACGATTGTTTCGATCGAAGTATTCATTAAAAAAAAAACACACTGAAATCGTAACAAAATAACAACAATTGAAGGAACACGTAAAAAAAGCTAAAAGAACCAAAACTTCTATTTTCTTCTTAAATTCATTGAGTGTTCTAGGAAAAATTATTACGCTGAATACTCGAATATCAAAAAAAGAAATGAGAGAATATTCTTGCTACTCTTCTAATAAAGAAAATAAAAATGCAATGATTTTCATTAGATATAATCACTTACATATTTTTTTCTTAATATCTAGAATTTCATTAATGCATTCGTTCAGTTTTTATTATTGATACGCTTGATCTATCATGTGTGTTATTCTATTGAAATTTCTGGTTGCTGAAGCTTTGATACTTATATTTATGATACAACTAACTTAACAGTCTAATTAACATGTTATTGATTTTTACCGTGCCGATTTTCTTTATCATTGCTCGTTTTGTACTATGCGCAACAGCTAAAATATAAATAATATCGATATGGGTCAGCTGCTCTATACCATCGATGCTGAATGATTTCTTTTACACACGTATTGGAATACTTTTACATGAATTTGTTATAAATTGATCAGTATATCTTTCATTATATTAGCCATCATAAACACTATTTATTCTTCCCATTCACGATCAACTCTTTGTTGTCTCACTTGACAACCTTTTCCAGAAACGGTTGAATTTATTCTTTAACTAGCACAAGATATGCCATCTATAGATATATTCCCTCGATATTATCCTCTACACTTCACTTTCTTCAATTCTATGACGCTATTTGTGTAAGATATGATTTCGAACAGGCTAATGTTTTTTGGCTCTGGCAAAATTTGATCAGCATGAGATAAAGCACTTTATTACTTTTCAAAACAATCTAATCATCAATCATTTGTGTAGTTCGTTGAAGAAGATAGTTTTATTCCTTCGATTCAAGCACTTCTTTCTTTCTATGAATTTTATTCTTCATCTTATGACCTTATTACTACTGATATTGAATATAACATAAACGAAAATTTAACTACCTGCTATCATTGATATTTAGCACCTGGAACATTCATTCTTGCATGAGCTTATGGAATGGTACGTGCTATAGGTTGTAATCGTCGATTAATATTAGCTGTTAATGAATATGTACAATAGTGAGATTATCGGACATTTATTGAATTTTTTATTTCATGTACTATCTATTCAAGATAATAAAATGAAAATTGTAACACCATTTAAATTAGATACAATAATTTATTGAAACAAATATATATTTGAACTGATACAACCAAGGCCAAACAGTTGGTGGCATCCAATCTAAAATTTTGATCAGGAAAAAGTTAATAATTCTTCCATCGACAAAAAAAAAGCGTCTTCATAACCATTAAATTTTTTAACGAAGCAGCTAAGTAATAATGACATTGTAAAATCTATCGATTGTGTCGAAAATCAAATGTTAAGTCTTCTAGCTGACCTTTGAAGTTTAAAAAATTCAAACAAAATCATCTGGTTGACGTCAACTTCGAAAACGATTTCTTCAACTAATTACGAATCGATCTGATAACTTGAGAACAATAGTAGTACTTCTTGCTGATGATGCATTTAACTTATTATATTGTATATTTCTTTATTTATGGAATAAAATTTGATAGTTTCTATTTTTTTTTAAATAGCTCTTACTAATAAAATCATCATAAAAACTAAAACAATCACCCATATTAAAAACTAGGAAAAGTAATTGAGACAAATCAACAAATAAATCTTTGACTCATGGAAAATAATAATTCAACGCAAGATAAAATGCCACTAATTCATCAATTACTCGATGAAACAATGTAATTAATACATAAACTTACTATTGATATGTAACATGAGCAAAAAGTCATAATATGCAATCCGAAGAAAGAATGTAAGTTTTATATATACTCATGGTAGTTGCTTGTAATTTTAAAAAAATAAACTTCTTGCGTTTCTCCTGGGACTCACGCTTGATTATAAATCTATTCAATATTCTGAAACAAGTTTTACTTATTAACTTTTAACATTAACGATTGTTATATTCTTTGTCATATTTATATTCAACAGATCAACGAATCATAAAAATTGGCGTTGACAAAACATGTTGTTTTAACAATTATAATCTTATCCTCTTAAAGTACCTTCCATTAGATATAAAGGAAGGAAATGTCAAAATGTAACTGTAGACATTAAGAAGTCACTCGGCATGATTTTTTCTGCTTCCTTGCATCCTTATCATTCACAGTACAAACGACCATTTTATCGTCAGGTAAAAGGAAGGAAAAAGTCATGTCTCAACTCCCTCATCGAAATTTATAAATTATATAACCATAGACACGAACGGTAGTGAGTATTAATTTTATTCTAGACCTAACATCAGAGATCAAAGTCACTTAAAACTTCCATTAATTGTTTCATTTATCTTAGCCAGCAATATTCTTCTTAATTGAATGACATCAAAAAAAAAACTATTTCATTATTAAAATAAACTTTGGTCAACAAAAAAGATTGAGAAAAATACTCTCGAATCAAGTTGATCAATCGAAAAAAAAAAGAATCTCTTTCAAAGATTGAACCAATAACTGAAAAAACAACTCAAGTTGCAATACAACGACTCACGTAAGAATAAAATAGCTCAGTGACGTTTTTACTAAACAAACTCTCGAATAAACTTCACTCGAAATTTAAACCTAATTATTGTACACAATCTGATATTGAACGACTGAGAATCTTACTTGATGAATGTGATAAGAAATTGGCGGAATCAACTGAAGTCAACATAGTTTCAGCTAACTCTTCATGTCTTGATCTGATCAAATTCGAAAAAGAAACTGCTACATTTTTGTCAAGAAAAACAAACAGTTCTGAAAGAAGATCAAAAAGAATTACTGAATTCGGTGTATTATGAATGAACAATGATTTTGTCAGAAGAAAGTTAAAATTATTCAACCACAAAACCACAGCTCCATCATCACAATTGTATTCATGGCCCGGCAACACATTTGGTCTTAATCTTTCCAGTTATCCAAATATACCATAGCTATTCAAACACCTGAAATTTCTTCTTCCTATGGATAAAATGGTGGGTGAGTGTGTATGATAGAGTTCAGCGATTCTAAAAGTGTCTAGAACTGAAATCGCCGAATCTGGTTCCGCTTCCAATTAGGAAAGACAAAAAAAGAAGCAGTTTCACTTTCGGCTCCCAGAAAGTCTATTCGGAACCAGTAGGTGTGGATATAATCGTAAGGTTCCTCTCTTCATCCGCAGAGATCCACACCCTAGGACAAGAATCGTAGATATCGTTGACGAGCCACATTGTTTCTCAGCTCCGATTAGAGAATATCAACATATACCTCTACTGCCATTGGAACAAGTCCTTGAACTATTGAATCATATCATACCGAATATAGGAAAGTACGTGCGGATAACGAAATACAATTTGACTCCAGATGAATCAACTGCCATTCAAAATTTTCTTTATCACTTGTTAAATGCAGATTTGCGTTCAAATCACAGAGATCGGTTAAGAAAATTTTTTTTCCATATTTAAAATTATTTATGACTGCTTTATATAAGCTGGAATCGCTTCGAATAACTGTATATAGAGGCGTGAAACAGGTGTATGATAGGGATTTTCAATGACTTCATTAGACATGCTCCTTATTACTGCAACGGAATTCTGTGATGCCATAGGTGAGTATACACTATTCATGATTGAATTTTTCAATGCAAAATACCTTCGAAATCAGTTTTGGTGTGGCTACGAAGATGAAATACTAATAATACCCGGATTTTATTATAGAGTGGAAGGCATACTCAATCAAGACAGTTGATTGAATATTATTCACTTAATCGAAGAAGAGAATCTCTCTTGTCACTTTGCGAAAAAATTTTCTGAAATAATTTAGAGAAAGTTACTGCAAGGAAAGTATTGAGCTGATTATATAAAAAGAAAAGGTTTAGCCTAAGATTATGATTATAGATTACTCCACTAATTATCATATTCAATACATCAAACGTGTCACTGGGTGCAGCTTAAGACACGAGTCATGTGAGGTAGGTGTGGATCTTCTCTTCATCCACACCCTCTAGTGAGATATGAAAAATCCGATAAAGAATAAGCGCCCTCATGCATTCCTACCAACATTACAATCATTTTACTAACATTCCAGTTAATTGAAAAGTATATACCAACGAATCAAATAGTGGTATACCGATCTGAAATTGCACCTAGAACCTTATGAGAAGTAGATTGTTTCGAACTCATATTTTCAGAAAATTGTATTCACAGTTTCAGGTCGATATATACAGTTCCATTCACTGGAATTTTATTAAGATGATTATAACATTGGTGGGAAAACATAAGGACACTTATTATTTCGGGAAGTTTCCATATCTCATTAGAGTCTATCTGATGTATAAAGTCTGTATCAGTTTAGTCAATAGTTCTTACAAGAATAAAAAAACAAAAGTTTGACAATATTCACCTTTTTAACATTTTATGCATCAAGTATATTACATGTCACTTTCAAAATGATTTTTGATACTTCTACAATTGATCTTCTATCCTTAAAAAATGGCAGCTTTAGTAATCTGTGGTAAAGACATATCGATTTCGAATATAACCTCAGGAAGCCTTCTTAGATCTTCATGTTCTAGTTTTCTAGAATAGAAAAATATTCATTTTTATCTGTTTCAAATCGGTATGTTTTTTTTTGTGCAGAAAATACAGTCATTGTAATTCATCCATATCAACACGTCGATATGGAAATTGTCAAGATGATATTATTTTACTTCAAAACTCGTTTTGAAAAGCAGACAAGATAATTATCCTATTGACAACTCGACATATTCTATAATCTGATTAGATCCAGAACAATTATGGCGAAGTATTTTTGTTAGTTTGGAAAATCATCATATAAAGACCTAAAGACATTTCTTATCGTCATATTCAAAATTAGCATGATTGACAAGCCATAGCTTAGTAACTTTGATTTAGAAAGTAATTGATTAATTGAAAATATTTCTTTGGTAGACTTACGTTACTTTTTTTTTTTTTGATCTTATACACTCGACTTATATGATAAGTTTATTGAAAAAGTATATTTGAAATAAAACACCAATAACAAAGACAAATGACGAACAAAATAAAAATAACTTTGTTTTATTTTTTTTTTCTTTCTACATAAAAAGTTTATCATTTTATTTTTAAGCATTAGGTGCTAATAAATTTTTAAGAAAATCATCTTGTAAACATCCATTTATAAATTCATCTTTTGTTAATGAATGATCACCATTTAAATCAAGTTTATTCATAATTTTTTCTACACGTTTTGATGGAGAATTTTCACCTTTACGATTTTCTTCTCCAAGTAAATCATAAATAGCCTAAAAAAAATGAAAATAATTAAATTATAAATTAAATTAAATTATAAATACATACAGTGACAATTTGTTCCATTTCTTTTGCATCAACTTTTCCATTCTTATCAATATCTTTTAAAAAAAAAAAATACCAAAAATAAAAATGAAACAAAATAATTTCATAGTTTTACTTACCATACATATTAAATGCCATATTGAGTTTTTCACGAATATCTCCATGTGATGTTACAGAAATAGCAATAAGAAATTCAACGAAATCTAATAAATTATATATTAAAAAGAGATTTTTTTTTTTTTCTTTCATCATATAATATTAAATATTCCTACCAATTTCTCCTGAATTATCAGTATCAAATGTTTTAAATACATGTGAACAAAATTTATCTGCTTTACCAGTTGGATAAAATTGTTTATAAACTTCAATAAATTTTTTCTTATCTAATTTTCCTTTGGGACAATCTTTCTAAAAATAAAACGAGTTCTTATATTTATATATGTATACATATATTTAACAAAACAAAAAAAAAAAAAGACTAGTCAATGTAAAGATTTCCGTTTCTTTACAGAGAAAATAAGCACTTATTAGTTCATGTTGTGCTTTTCATACATATTATTATACTGCTTTTGTTTTTTTTACGATGCTATTAACGCATTCGTCGAAGTTTAGTTTATATATGCATAGGGAAAATAAGACATTGAGAATGAATCCTATTGTTAAAGAAACGAAGTGAAGCGTGAAAGATGTCAGTTCAATTAGTATAAATTGTTCACATATATGCAAAGCAGGAATAGAATCATCAGATTTATTTGTAAGCTGACTATTTAGAATAGAGCTTCTATGTATTTTTTTTTTGCTTTCGTTTGTTTTCAGATGGCATAACAAAGAAGAAATTGTCCCTTTTATTTAGCCTTCTCTGAAAGCTCTATCTATATGATTATATTAGCTGGCAGATGAAAACGATGTTAGGACAAACTTGTCTAGTATGTTTGTGCTTATCCACATAACAGATGTGCAAAACGCAGACATATATCAATGATTGTTGACGTTTTCTCGATGAAGTATATCATTAGATTTAAAGGAATAGATAATTACATGTTTAAAACATTGTATAATAGTACTAACCAGCCAATGGAATAAATATTTACATGTATAGCAATCTTCTATTCATCTCTTGGGATGCACAGATATATTCATAGACACAAATAAAAAGATCCATATATTCGAGAAGGACAAAATAATCAAGTGTATATCTGTTGATAGGATTATGAAAGAATCTATGATCTAATTTAGTAATCTCTATAATTTGCAATAATAGTTACTTTATTCTTATAATTCTAAACTTTAGATAATACAATCAAATAAAACTTTTATACATTTTTGCTTATATATAAAATATAAATAATCTTAAATTAACATATTATTAGAAATGTTCATTAATAAGTAGATCTTACTATCAACATATTTTCTTTTTAATAATACATAAAAACTTACAAGAAAACCTTGATGCCATTCCATAATTTGTTTTCGATTAAAACGTGTATTTTTAAGTAATAATTGAATTTCTTCTTCTGTTAATTGTGTTGCACGTTTTTTTGATTTTGATGTATCCGAACCCATATCTATATTGAATGATTTTTTTTTTTTTTACGTAATGAAATAAACGGATTGTTTTATCTTTGTCTACTTGCTAGTAAAGAACACTAAATAGAAATAAAGTGCCGGCAATCACAAGAGAGAGAGAGAGAGATAGAAAAAAGAATATGTCTAAAAAGAGAGCAATAGTTATAGAGAAAGAAGTAGAAGAAAACGAGAAAGGAGCATCACGTCTATTCATGTCAACAATATTAGTATGTTTCTGTCCGATTTTAGCGATAGGAAAAAAAGAGAAAAAAAATGTCTATTACTCAACGAATAAAACAACATAATAGAATAGAATGATAGCAATATGTTCTACTATTATAATTTAATTTTACAGATCCGTTATATTGTTAATAATATCTCAAGAATAAGTACTATCATTGAGTTACATTTACTAATATAGACAAGTGTCAAATCAACAATTTTTTTTTGCTACAATATAGATCAATCGAGCTTGCCTAACGAATATTAATAGTTATGTACAGTATTTATCCAAAGGAAAAGGAATAATTCTCTTGGATTTTATAAACATATTTATCTATTATAATAATACATCGATCAAGGTTTTATCATATCAAGAAAAATTTATTGTTTATATATTACTATCCGATATTGATGAATTTCATATAAGAGAAATATATTCGGCTCATTTACATTTGACAAAAAGTTGATGTAAAGTATTTCTTCGTTTACTTATATATATATAGATAATGAGTCTCCAGAGAAGTAATAAGATTTATATATTTGAATATAATGATTTAATTAAATACATCAGTTGACATTGCCTTGAAAATAAAATTTTTTCGTGCTCTCACCTTCAAAAATCAATCTTGGATTGGATATATTTCAATTGCATGATATTTTTAGAATATCTTGAAGTTATAATAGAGAAGCTGTGCTAAAATTTCACAGCCCTGCATCATAATGTTTTCGAGAGATATTATCCATCAAACAAAGTTCAAAAATAGATCATTTAGCTGCTTGAAAATTCTTTACGCACTCTCATTCTACATGTATTTAATAGGTTTTTTATTTTTTTTTATTTAAAAGAGCTTGTTAAACTCTTACTTTTTATATGGAAAACAATCATGACTAGTTCAATATCTTGAAAAACTCTCAAAATATAGTCATCTATTTATAGAAGTTCTTTTTTTTTGTATATAATAATTAAAAAAAAAAGGTTAACTCCAAAGAATGAGATTTGTCAGACGCTGCAGTTTCACATGCTTTTGTAAATAGAAAAAAAAAAGGACAGTTGGCTATAATGAAGCTCCGTTGAGAATTCTGAAATACGAGATCAGAAAAATATCAACGCAAAAGAAGAAGAAGAACGACGTGTGAAATAAAAAGAATCATATTGTTTGTCACAAACTCGATCTCAAATTATATTTCTGTACATTTTTTATCTTAATTTCGCTAATTTTCATGATAATGGACCTTTTGGTGTGAGAATGAAAGAGATTTAATTATTATTGTATATCTTATCATAGAAAGATAAATACTTTTTTTTTTTTAGTAATTCCATTGGATGATTATCGATTAAACAATATTCAAGTTGTTGATTAATATAGAACTTATTCGATTAGACAGGCTATTATTTTTGAAATATGAAAACAGATGTCAAAATGATTAATTATTTTAATATGAATTATAATCGAATAATCAATAATTCTGATATATACGATGAATGTTCTTTTTTTTTTATGAATGCAGATAATTATTAATGACATATAGTATTATGAATCATATTAATCGAAAAATTATTGTCTTGTTCATTTGTATTTTTGAATAAATCGAAAATATTTCTTCAATTTAAAATCTCACCAAAAAAATTAATTTCTATATAGATATAATCTCTAACTGAATGTATCGATATAACATTTAAATACTTATAACGAAATTTCAAATAACAAGAATAATAATAAAATAAATATAAAAATAGAATATTGAATTTTTTGAAATAGATCAAAAAGATTTAATTTTTTATTCAAATAATGAACATATTTGAAAATAACATACATAGTAGAAACAAATCAATTATTGTCGTAAACATTCATTTGAGACTTTTCATAAGCCAGTAATCAGTCTCAGACGATATTCTGAATATACGATTCAAAATGATTCTGAAGTACATAAACATATCATATGTTCGATTTCTTGTATTTTCAAACTGTTTATTCTATATATAGTTTAACTGATGATTAGATACCTATCGAAAACATATTGAAATGAAATGTATAA